>WION01000644.1:0-26164 GCA_015039365.1 Amanita rubescens
CTCTGGCCCATTCTCCGCCCTATTCGCCGTTCCTCCTTTTATCCGTTGGAGAGCGATTGCGATCATTTGGGTGCCGTTAAGTACTTCTGTCAACGCGAAGTACGTCCTCATCAATCTCAGCCAGTGCGCTATCTTTTCGGGTTTGCCTTCGTACGCTTCTGGCGGATCAATTTTCATTTGTGGTCTGGGAGGTCTGGGAGGTTCTCTAAACGCTTCCCTTATTTTCCCCTATCGCTCGAGCCACTCCATGTCCGGCGTTTCGTTGGTCTACTGGGGCCGCTGCCATCCATAGCGCTCGTACTGCGGCCGGTGCTAACGACCCTATCAACGCAGCTAACAATCCTACACATGCTCCTATCAGTGCCTCTGTTGGTGTATATGGCATTCTTCTTATCTTCACAGGGACGAAGGGAGTTCTGGATACTGTTCGTTTGGTTCTAGTTCGTTTTCTCCTATGGATCGAATAGGTACGCCCAAACTCGAACGAATCGTAGTTTTACAAGGTCTGCAACTCAAAGTTTAGAGCAGCCCTTGTTCTATCTCGTTAACCCTCGAGTCCGGGTTTATCAAGCGGTAGTGGATACGCGCGATGTGCAGCGTGAGGAGGTACGTGTATCTGAAGTGGGCTACTAGTGCTATCAAGCACAGTGACCGTCGAATAAATTGTACGTCCGTTGTGGGCAACGACGGACGAACGAGTGTGGTAGTGTTAAGAGTCTTATGATTTTGTTAGGAGGTGATCCCGACACAATCACTAGGACACTCGAGACTAGAAACGCGGATGGGGAATGAGAATAAGATTGCGTCTATGGACGACAGAAACAATCATAAGACTAAGGGACATGTAACTAGCGTTCAGATATATATACTCGTACTCGTCACTCCCACACCGTCGTTCCGCGGAATTCTTAGGTAAGCGTGGGAACTTCTTGTAACTAAAAGAAAAGAAAATGAAATGAAATAAAAATGAAATCTCGACCGTTACATCTGGTGAATGAAGGTGCAGATGTCAATGCACAGGCTGGCAAATATGGAAGTGCATTATATCAGGCATCATTACGAGGGCATGCTCAAATTGTCAGGCTTTTATTAGAAAAAGCAGCAATTGTCAATGCACAAGGTGGAGAATATGGGAGTGCATTGCAAGCTGCATCATATCAGGGCCATACTGAGATTGTAAAGCTTCTCCTGAACACAGGAGCAGATGTAAATGCACAGGGTGGAAAATACAGTAACCCATTGCAAGCTGCATTAGCAATGCATCATGTAACTATTGCAAAGCTTCTTTTAGATGAAGGGGCAAATGCCGATGTGAATTTACAGGAAGGCTATACATTGCAAGCTGCATCATACAAAGGTCATACTGAAATTGTCATGCTTCTGTTGGATAAAGGAGCAAATGTGAATGCACCAGGTAGAGAATATGGCAATGCATTGCAAGCTGCATCAAACAAGGGTCATGCTGAAATTGTCAGGCTTCTGTTGGATAAAGGAGCAGATGTGAATGCACCAGGATATGGCAATGCATTGCAAGCTGCATCAAACAAGGGTCATGCTGCAATTGTCAGGCTTCTGTTGGATAAAGGAGCAAATGTGGATGCACAGGGTGGGCTCTATGGCAATGCATTGCAAGCTGCATCATACAATGGTCACACTGAAATTGTCAGGCTTCTGTTGGATAAAAAAGCAAATGTGAATGCACAGGGTGGGCTCTATGGCAATGCATTGCAAGCTGCATCATACAATGGTCACACTGAAATTGTCAGGCTTCTGTTGGATAAAGAAGCAAATGTGAATGCACAGGGTGGGCTCTATGGCAATGCATTGCAAGCTGCATCATACAATGGTCACACTGAAATTGTCAGGCTTCTGTTGGATAAAGAAGCAAATGTGAATGCACAGGGTGGGGAATATGGCAATGCATTGTGAGCTGCGTCATACAATGGTCACACCGAAATTGTCAGGCTTCTGTTGGATAAAGGAGCAAATGTGAATGAGGGTGGACAATATGGCAATGCATTGCAATCTGCATCATCAAAGGGTCATGCTAAAGTTGTCAGACTTCTACTAGATAAAGAAGCAGATGTGAATGCACAGGGTGGCAGATATGGCAATGCATTGCAAGCTGCATCACGTGGGGGTCATGCAGGAATTGTCAGGCTTCTATTGAATACAGTAGTACATGTGAATGCAAAGGGTGGATACTATGGCAATGCATTGCAAGCTGCATCATCAGGGGGTTATGGTGAAGTTGTAAGGCTTCTGTTGGATAAAGGAGTAGATGTGAATGCAAAGGGTGGATGCTATGGCAATGCATTGCAAGCTGCATCATCAGGGGGTTATGGTGAAGTTGTAAGGCTTCTGTTGGATAAAGAAGTAGATGTGAATGCACAGGGTGGAAAATATGGCAATGCATTGCAAGCTGCATCACCTGGGGGACATGCTAAAATTGTCAGGCTTCTGTTGGATAAACAAGCAGATGTGAATGCACAGGGTGGAGAATATGACAATGCATTGCAAGCTGCATCATATAAGGGTCATGCTGAAATTGTCAGGCTTCTGTTGGATAAACGAGCAGATGTGAATGCACAGGGTGGAGAATATGACAATGCATTGCAAGCTGCATCATATAAGGGTCATGCTGAAATTGTAAGGCTTCTGTTGGACAAAGGAGCAGATGTGAATGCACAGGGTGGAGAATATGGCAATGCATTGCGAGCTGCATCATCTGAGGGACATGCTGAAATTGTCAGGCTTCTGTTGGATAAAGGAGCAAATGTGAATGCACAGGGTGGAAAATATGGCAATGCATTGCAAGCTGCATTACATAATGGCCATAATAAAATTTTCTGGCTTCTGTTGGGTAGAGGAGCAAATGAGGATTTGCAGGGTGAATTCTAATGCAATGATGCATTTCAAGCTGCATTATCTTGAATGCAAAGGTAGGTACTCAAACTTAATGTGTGTATTGGTCATAAATTATAATCAGCAATGCTAAAATTTCTTTGACATAGTTTCAGTGCACGAAGTTGGGTGTATGACAATTGTGAAACCAAGTTATTCTGATAAATGTGGGCATGATCAAAGCCACTTCTCTTTTACAATGTACTGAAAATCTTCATGTATGATATGTTTGTAAGTATGTACCTCACTGGATATCACAATGTAATAGTAAGTTAGTAACCAACCACCCTTCCTACCTCACCCGCTTATAAAATAACAAATATGCCGACCGACTCTCATCCCGCTCCCAAGCACCAAACACATCCTCATGCCTCACATCCGAAACCAGTTCATCATCTATCCTAACCCACCCTTCCCGTCCCTTCACTCCTCCTCCTACCCCTGTTCCACCCCATGCCGGAACGGCACCGGAACCAGTACCAGCATACCTTGTTGGATGTAATACATCAAGTGTGTAATGCCCGCCAGAGGCCGACAAGCCATGATGGTACAATACGCCGAACAACTTATACTTTGGCGACCAACTTTTTCTTATTCCAGGTGCCAACACGTCTGAATGTACGCCTGGTCAGTTCCTTCCCTCTAAAAGCGAGAAAATGAGAAAAACGCACCGTTCGAGATATCCAACTCGGGCCCAAACCGAACTTGTTTCCCAACTTTGACAACGCCGCCCACGTTCGTGTCGTAACAAAACCGCTTCATATGGAGAACCAATATAGGCGGTAGAGCGTCAATGTGGACCAGTTGTTGAGCTTCCAGAGTTGTACCCGGGCGACCGGGATGAGTGACTTGAACGGGTTGAGGATGTGAGATGTAAGATAAAGCGTCCTGGACTGTGTGTGTTTGGTCGCGCTGCCAAATGAATCCACGAGCGTTAGCAGAAGCGAAGACGAAAATAACAGAAACGTACCTGGATGTCTAATCTAACCGACCTCCAATCTTCAACTATGACAGAATCCTTTTTCGCGTAGGGAACCCTCAACGTCGTCCTAAACTTGCCGCCAAACATTTTCGAGATAGGCGTTTCGGTGCTTTGTATCTATCCATCCGTTAAGCACGCGACATCACGAAAGAAGGACAACTCACGGTCCGCGTGACGACGGTCCGATTCCGCTTCCCGACTTCTTGCCAACCTAGTTCCTCAGGCGGCGCAGCCTCTTCTTTTTCTTCAGCAGGCTCAGAGGGGGCCTGAAGCGTATGCCGACGACCCGTCACCTCTTCTCGCAACACCACCAATTCCTCCTCTAACGTCTCCAACAAGAACCCTAAGAACTCTTCCGCATCTTCTTGTTGACCACCCTACAGAATCAGAATCAGCAAATTATTCTAATAACCCTTCACCCAAACACTTACCCGCATATTGTCAAACCTCTTCTTCTCCTTCAACGCATCGTAGACATACGTCGGTATGAACGATTCACCTTCCCACATCCCCTCATCCTCACCACCACCCTGGTTCCCATCTTCCCATTGCCGTTCCTTTTCCTTCCCTTTCCCTCCTCCACCCCACCCATTGGCCAACACATGCCCGTTCACCAAACGAACGTCGTCCACCACAAAATCCTTGATAAACTCAATCATAGCGTCCACCAGAGGCGTCTTGTCGCTACTACCCTTCATCTTCTCCTTGTCGCCCTTCAACCTCCCAAGCTCAACAAACAACTTTTGAACAGGCGGAGTGTAAACCAACATCTGCAACACGGCATTGGCAAAACACATGTTACCGCTGTTGACTAATCCGCGAGGTCGTATTGTTGTAGGAACCGTTGTTGTCGTTGTCGTTGTTGCGGTTGCGGCTGGGCTCCCACCACCACCGCTCAAAAGAGCGATCAAATCGGCCTTGTTCTTCTCGTGTGCGGTGGTACCCGATGAAGACGGCTCGCCGAATGCGTACTGGTGACTGGGAATAGAAGCTGGGATAGATATCCCTACGACGTTTGATGTTGGGAGGGCGTTCCTTCCTGATCCAGAGGCGGACGATGAAGACTCGGAAGATTTAAGGAGGGACGCCCATGATTTTTTAGGTGGAGGGGCGGGAGGAGGTGAAGTGGTAGTGGTAGTGGTCGTTACACCTGTTGGGGTTTCTGCTATTTCAGTAGATGTAGAAGCGGTGGCGTTGGCACTGGCGGTGGTGGTAGTGGAGGCAGAGGTAGTCAAAACAGCCTCCTCGGCCTCGGCCGTGGTTGATGCAACCGATTTTTCGTCAAGAACGTCTTCGTCCGTTTTGAGTGGTATCGTACCATTACCAACCACGGCGGGCAGAGATACAGAAGTAGTAGACGTTGCCGGGGACCCAGGTACCGTGGAAGACGTTGAATTGTCAATGACAGAAGTAGCCGAAGAAGGAACGGTCGACGAGTCTGTTGCAACAGCAGCCGCAACCTGCGGCACGCCGTTTTCACTCTCGGTCTCGTTTCCATTTTCTTCGTACTTTTCCTCTTCAACCACCGCTGCTACTTTCTCCTTTACTTCGATCTCCGCCATTTCTTCGCCACCGACGACAGGTAACGTGAGGGACGACAATGGCGGTGGAGACGGAGGCGGTGTACGGATATCCAACGCTTGCTGAATGACATCCGGTGGTGGATGCGCTTGAGGGGATATAATGATGGCAGGAGCGTTGGAAGGATCCGTAGGACGTCGGGACCATATAGCCCATGACGATTTTAGCCTGTGCGTTGGCGGTTGCAGAGGCTGAGGCTGCGGCTGCGGTTCTTTTTGTTGTGTGGTTGGTGGATTTGAACTTTTTTCGTCCGAGTCCGGTTGAGGAGAGAGCAGTGTACTTTGAATAACAGGCGAAGCGTGAGATGACGAGACAGTAGAAATGGGAATAGTTCCAGTTATAGTATAAACGTTTTTAGTGACTTCTATTGGAGTAGGCGTGGGGGGCGTCGGAGAGGGAATGGGTGGAGGGTCAACATCTTTCTGATGTTCAAGATCTGTGGGAGTGACCGGGAGCAAGGGCTGAGGCTGAGGCTGCCACTGCTGGTATTGGTGTTGATGCTGTGGCTGGTGGTAATATTGAGGGTGTGGATGTGGATGATGGTTAAATGGGGGATAATGTTGTTGTTGCTGTTGCCTGCCGGGTTGAAGTGGATATGGAGGCGGGTAGAGAGGATGTGGAGAGCGGTTTTGTGGGCGTCGTGGTGAGGAAGAACCTGGCTGAGGATATTGAAAATAAGGTGGATAAACAATGTACGGATATGCTGAGTGTGGACTCGCCATTGCTGGCTGCGGCGATCGTCGTACGAGCGCTTGTTCTAGTAACCAAACATGTCACAATACCACATTGAAGAACCGAACCAACATATCAATGAACAATGAACCCGTTCGATGCTGTCCTCCTCAGCGATTCTGTCACCTGAGCTGTACAATTGAAGGGTCATACGCTTCTCTGTCAAAAACTGTACTAAGGGTAACCGACACCCACGCAGATAACGATACTCAATGCTACTTATCAGCCGAGCGCATGTCTTTAATGCGTACTCATCTAGTCACCGCATAAAAATCTTGTCAACAAAGTTCTTATTCCCCTATCACCACGACGCCCGCGACCAGCCGCAACCCTGCCCGTCTATGCTAAACCATGCGGACCTGGTACAACCGATCGAAAGGATGATGGTTGATTAACGAGTGATTACCGGAGAGACGTAGACATTCTACATCAAGCATGACATATCGAAACCAAGATTGAACTTTATAGAAGGACTCGCGGGAAATACAGCACCGGGTTCTATGAACATGATGCGACACATGCTATAGCTTCATGAATAGCACCAGTAGTAAGGTAGTCGTCGATGGGTCGCAGGACAGTAAGACTGCGGCTTGCTTGCTTTCTGCACAGGGCACAACACCGGATCCAACATGGAAGCTAAGGTAGTACTGCATTGCTCGTCCAGTCAAATAAGCGCATGATTCGGTGCGGTACGCGAGGGTACGCGGTTGTGCTGGAAAATTTGTGCACAGCCAAACATCGGTCTGGGTTCCTTCACTTCTACCGGATCCAGCATTCGTTTGTCGACATCTATACAACGTGAACTGAAGTTTACTTCATTATCGAAAAACAATTTACCTCGAAGTTATTGACGTAGTACCATGGATCGTGTGGTACACGCATTGAAGGTTGGATCCAGCCATCATTCGTCGACTACAATGTGAATTGATGGTTGTAACGATGCCAAGTTGCTAGCTGGTTGCAGGATCTATTGGTTGCGATAAAGAAACAGTCAGTGTCGGAGATAGGTCTACATTTGCTAAAAGAAAGTGCCTTACCGCTCGTTACGGACTCGACAGGGTATTAGTCCGGGGTATAGCTCATCAATCAGGCGATTCTCGCCAAGTAAAGATCTATGAGCGAGTGACCGATCCCTTGCGAGAATAGTGAGCGTCGATATCAACTTCACGATGTAGCGATCGTCTGGTGGATCATGCCAGTTGCCCAACAAGTTGAGCGTCAGGTTCAAGGTCTCCATTTCCGTAACGAAGGTAGTCCCCAGCCATCCTTCCCTTTTCAGAGGGATGAAACGCTGGCTGATGAGTTTAGAGGAGAGTTTCGGGGTGAAGGAACGGGATTGCGTGTGTACGGCCGAGTTTGAGGCGTATTCGGCGGTAATTGAGAGTGTGGGATGGGCCCTTTGTGCTGCTGGGGGAAGCACAGGTAAGACAGGCGGAAGATTGCTCGTTTGGACCGTTGGGTATGGATGGCGAGCATTAGAACTCTCGCTGCAGCCCCTGTATTGTTGCATTTGTGCTGGCAGGCCTGAGGAAGAGGACATTCGATCGCAGATTTGGACAAAGTTTTACGCGACACGTTGCGCAGGTCGCTCAGGGAGCGTTTGGCGTAGGCATTCGCATGTCGTCTGGGATGGCACCGTCGGTAGTCGGGGCAGCGGTGAAGGGAGAAGTGTTTGAGGGAGGTACGGTAGACGAAAAAGCACAAACTGACAAAAAGACTATATTTAGTCCAAGAAGGCAACTTCTCGCTCGGCAATCACGGCAATCGCTCGCCCCTGTACGCTGAAATCACGTCGAACGCACGAGTCTTGAACGCAACGATACTATACTTATGTGAGAACCATGCATCCAGGTCCCAGCTTCCTGGTAATTCTTTCAGCACTCCTGCCATCATTATATCTCCCAACCTCATCCACCGTCAGATGCGGTCCAGCAAGCGTTGGATATCCGTACGCCACCTCCGTCTCCACCACCGTTGCCATCTGCCACGTTGCCTTTCGTCGGTGACGAAGACATGGCAGGTACCGAAGCAAAGGAGAAAGTAGTAGAGTAATGGTTGAAGAGGAAAAGCACGAAGAAAGTGGAAACGAGACCGAGAGCGAAAATGGCTGCTGCGGGAACAGACTCGTCGACCGTTCCTTCTTCAGCTACTTCTATTATATATTTGCGACCCAGGCAGTCAGCAGGGTCTTAACGAACGAAAAGCAAATAGCATCAGTAACAAGGTCGTCGTCGTCGGGTTCCAGGGTGGGTACTGATCAAAGGGATGGTAGGCACCACCAGAGGCGAGTGTCATTGAGCAATTGGAGAGACGCTCGCCATTGAGCAAGCGTGATGCGATGGTTGGCTGGATGGCAAGAAGTGGGGCTTCATGAATGGCACCAGTAGTAAGGTGGTTGTCGTTGGATTGCAGGACGGCTGCAGATTAAGGGGACGGGAAGACTGCGCACTACGAGTAATCTCATCGCTTGCTTGCTTTCTGCACAGGGGACAACACCGGATCCACCCAACATGGAAGCTAAGGTAGGGGTGCTGCATTGCGCGTCCAGTCAAATAAGCGCGTGATTCGGTGCGGTACGCGAGGGTACGCGGTTGCACCTTCAAGGGACACTTCGCGGTTTTCTACTGGATCCGGCATTCGCTTGTCGACAGCTGTACAACGTGAACTGATACAAGAGTTTACGTGTTGCATTTATCTTGAAAAGCGGGGTTGGCAAGCCTGAGGAAGAGGACAGCTGGCTGAGTTCAATCACAGGTTTGGACAAGACTATATGCGACACGTTGCGCAGGTCGCTCAGGGGGGCCGCTGTTTGGTTCGTGCGTTCGGCGTAGGCATTCGCATGTCGTCTGGGCTGGCACTGTCAGCGGTGAAGGGAGAGGTGTTTGAGGGAGGTCCATGGACATCCAGGACCATAGTAGTGTTGTGACATGTTTGGATCCGGCCCGGGCAATACCAGCATTGGCATCACACTACTAGTACTATAGCCCTGGCACTTTTCTCTCCGCCAAATTTGCTCTCGCCAACATGCTAGTAAGCTCTTTCATCGTTCCTTCTAGTATATTTAGTGATCACGTTCATGCAGACCCTACAAACTGGACATGGGACGCAAATGGTTCGAAAAAACTCCCGTTTGGCAACGGTTCACAGACAAGTGGTGCAATGATGAGGACTTGAATCGGGAGGACCCCTCTGGTGTAACGCTTGATAATCTTGCACTGCCGGCATCTGGAGACGATGATTCGCAACTGTTACGTGGAGGCTGAGAAGTTCGTTTGGAACTGAGCTCGCCTCGCACAGGAGTGATTATCACAGGTCAACCAGGCATCAGTATGACTATTTCATGTATTTCTGTAGGTCTTCGCCGAGACATTTATAGGGAAAACTCTTTTCATATGGTACCCACTTCTCCGACTCTTGAAGATGAAACAAGTTATCCTATTTCATGTACCTGGTGCAAATGTGGTTTTCTACCTCGTCCGTCCCGCTGGTGAGAGGGAACATAAATGGGTCCTTCCGGAGGGTTGGGAACAGCGACGAAATGTTTACCTCTTGGAGTTGCCTCTGGATGATGAAGTTCAAAAGTCAGACCAGAAGATTCGGAAGAGGAAGGCTTCAATGTCCGCAATTACCAGATCAAAGCGGCCGCCGAAGGAAACGAAGGCGTCAACGTCCGCAACCACCAGACCAAAGCGGCCGAAGGAAAAGAAGGCGTCAACGTCTGCATCTACCGGTACAAGGCGGTCAACAAGGCTCAAGAACGTCGGCGAGGTTGAAGAATGATCACATAAATGTCAACCGGCTACCGTTTCATGTTATGTTTACTGTACTGTGATTCGAATGAATGATCAAAGAACCCGTTCGATGCTGTCCTCGGCGATTCTGTCACCTGAGCTGTATAATTGAAGGGTCTCTGCCTCATGCATCATCACGCATACACTTTTCTGTCCAAAATTGTACTGAGGGTAGCCGACATCCACGCAGATAACGATACTCAATGCTATCAGCCGAGCGCATGTCTTTAACGCGTACTCATCTAATCACCGCATACAAGTCTCTTGACAACTTGTCAACAAAGTTCTTATTCCCCTATCACCACGACGCCCGCGACCTGCCGCGACCCTGGCCGTCTATTAGGCCATGCGGACCCGGTATATAATTACACGGGTAAATTATGTACAAACTTCCCCGCATTCACCCCACTCCTCATCCCCCTAAATAGCGGACGCCGAAGAACACCAACCGGAAGCACACGCCTTTATCGCGTTTGCATCTATTCTTTCCCTTGATCGAATCCTGGAATCCTGACTTTTGGATACGTATTCCTATATAGAACGGTTTTTTTGGATGCGTGATCGCCGGTTGCTTAGCTGATAGTGTACAGCGTACGTTTACGTTCGTTACTAGTGCCATACTTGGATGCGAACAAACTCCAGCAACAGCTTCTAGCCTGTCGCGTTGCTCGAGCCGAATATGAAGCAACCTCGGCAAGGCCCGGCAACGCGCGCCTCGAGGCCAAGCGCCGTGCATGAGCCCGACCCCAACGGACCAAAACCCCAAATATTTGATTTTTTTTTGATGGCTTATTGGAAAAAGAACAAAGAAAGGTCCAGAAACGTGAGGCAAGGCGCGCCCTGAAAGAACTTTCCATACCTCGCGCACCGCCAATTGAATGAATGGTGTACGCGAATGAATGGAAAACGGAACCGACATACGGTAACTTGATGCGCTTGATATATTGACATATTTTGATGGAAGTACTGTTGAGAATTCTGGCCTTGAGTTGAGCCAGGTGAATGGTAGGTTCGAGTGGGGCACGGGAACACGAACGTTTGAACTTATGAACAGAACTGTCACTTGCGGCACAGGGCGGGACGCGTAGTACGTCGCCGTCGGATCATCATATCAACTTGATTCTTTTACGTGATTGGGATAGTACACCTTGCTACGCTTATTATGATAACACGACACGCGTTTATCGATAATGACGTATGCGGTGAAGACGGGAAAGAACAGTGCACAGCCTTGTACCGCAATAGTGAGAGTGGCAATGGTATTCACAGAACGTTAGGGAACGATGACATCACTATGTAACTATCGCGCGCACACGCCGTCGAGCAGGACCCAACATACCATGAACAGAGGATCGACGGTCGTCGTGGAGCACAACTGGTACGCAATAATTAAGGTATTCGGCCGACGACATACACTCCTAAGCTCCCCAAGCGGGATTCCCGGCCCTTTGCAGGTAAGCGAGGAAGCATTGACGTCACATCAACACCGCCTGATGATGCAAAACATGATAAGATATGGTCAACGCACCCCGCACACCCCCAAAAACCCACCGGAACATGAGAGTGCGACAATTCCGAGTAATAGACGCGAGGGTACACTCCTACACGCGTGAGCGTGAACCAGTTTGCGTGGATTGTCCCCTTCTCGGCCCATCATTACAAAGTAACTGCTTAACGTGTAACCGGAAATTTCAGACACACACGAGGGCGGGCGGGCGAGATAGGACACCAACCTGTCAAAGAGCTCCTCGGTGAGCTAGTTCGAATGGTTAATTGCCGCGAGAACCCTTTGTATGCTCTACATTGTTCTTTCATTGAGGCATGCATCTTTCCTCGTTCACAAAGAGTCGGTGATTCAAATTGCTTTCTTTGCTTTGGACGCTTGGTACCTTTTGATGGATACCGATCAGAGTTTTACAGAATAAAGGAAACGTTTACAAACCTAGTTAAGTAAATTTCCAACACCGCCAATAGACAAAAGGCAATGCAACGCGCCGGCAACCTTCAAGGGCTGGAAACCATATTCGTGCGTTAGTACGTAAAAAGGTAGAATCATGATACACGAACGCGTCGCGAGTCCGAGGAGGTAGAGACGTAAAACAATCACAGAAACCGCGCTTGAATTTTGAACCAATTCGCGTCGGCGATATATCTTGCTCAAAGACTGACAGGGGACCACCACCTCACCACATACACGCATAGCCTGGCACGTATTGGCATGGCATGTATTCTCGCGATCTGCCAACGATATACCAATCGGAGCGGTGTATCCTGGGAAGAGACCCTGAGAGCACGCACGGTATATTGGCTTTGCCCTACTTACGCGTACGGCGTGGGCTGAACGACGACCACTTCCTTCACCCCCTAGAACCTCTAACTAGTCCCCCTGATCGTCGGATAGTTCATCAATCGCCATTCTCAAACGCGAGAATGCGAAAAGCAATTGCAAAAAGAACACAGCCTGCGTTCATTTCATTCCCCCCTAAAGACAAAGGTATTGCAGGACAATGCTACTCACTCATATCAACGCAATGTAACCATAACGAGCTATGACGCCCTCGTTCGTCACATTAGTTAGCATACAACTGAGACCTTTGTCGCTTGAATTTGAGATTGGTGGAGGCAGAGGGCCAACTTGCAATAGAACCGAGTCGCTTTTCCGGTTCGCATAGCGTTCGTGCCGGTGTTGGTGCACAGTGGTGGTGCGCGGTGGAGGCCTTGACGTTGATGTATACTCATCCTCTTGATCTTGGCATCGCCTGGGCCCACTCCGGAATCATGTTGCTTCCGACTTCCGTTCCGTCGAGGGCGGTGCAAAGCTGGACAAACATTGCGTAACCAATCAGATCTTTTAGAACGCAATCCGCTGAGTACTCGTTAAGGCCTAGTTTAGGACTCGTATGGCACAAGGAACAAATGTCATCGACCGCATCGATAGATGTGCGTTGTATTCCCCCGCATGCGATCGTCGTAGTGCTCCAGGCTAGGTACCAGGACAAGGGGAGTTCATGGTACCTAGCAGGACCTGTCTTCCTCGACGCGGACCAACTGCTGAACGTCATCGCCGATGATTCGGTATCGTCTTCCGAGAACACGTCCTCCAGTCCAGGCCTTTCCATTCCTTCGAATAGATACAATCCGCAAGCCGCGCACCCACCTCTCGCCGTCAACCGCCGCAGCTCGTCCGCATCGGACAGCGCAACCCCTGTCAGTTCGGGTTACAGGTTCTCCTACCTGTTGACTGCTGCTACACACTTTGATCCGGACGAAACGAACGTGTTCTGGTCGAGTAAGTCGAGTACGGGATTGAGCCGGCGCTGGTAATCTGGCATGCAGGATCACCACAGCCACCTATCATTGGTCATTTCATCATATATCGGCTCTCCGGCTTCCAGGTCCTTGCCTCCCATCTGTGGTTGGACCAAGCTCTCTAGCAGCTCGCGGTTTTGTGTTTTTGGCACATTTGCATAGGTCGAGGTGGGTTGGGAAAAGCTTTAAGGTGCGTCTTTTGAACGAATCACGAGAACCGTGTCGGACGTGAACTGCAGAAGTAGAATTCTAGAGTGGGGCGGGACCGTTCCGAATCGTGGATCATCAGATTCGAAAGAGAATATTTCCAAAGAAATGCGATCGTTATCTTATCGTGTTGAACCAAGGAACGTTACTATCAATCGCGGATCGTTCGGTGACGGTCCGATGTTAATGATGCTATCACTCAACTGACTACTTTTTCTGTGTAGATGATGCTCTCTTCGTCCTTTCCCACTGGAAACGTATACGTAGCTTCTGCAATTGGCAATTCGTCCAGAGTAAACCTCTGTTGCATACCAGTTCGCCTACCTGGTGTCGCTACTACTCTCATGCTTGGTGCTGCGATCAAGGCCGCACTCGAAACCTTGCGCGAGCGACGTCGCAGGTTACTCTAACGAGGTTACAATTTGTCGAATTCTCTGGTCTTCTGTTGCCATTACATTCAACAGCACATCAAATGTCGTCTACGCACTTACATGCTTATTTCACCGGGATTTACCAATATTAGCCCCCGACACCTGTCATTCATTTTCTCGCCGCCATCATCTTCTCGACTTCTGAGGACCTAGCACTTATTAGATGCGACACGTCATCGTCATGATAGACCACTCACCTCTTAAATGCTTCGGACCCTTGCAGTGTCGTTTTACTTCCGGTTCTGAAAGGTAGATTTTTTGCCAGCAGCTTAACACCCGAGGGTCTAAAAAGTCAATATCCCCAGAGTTTACGATCATCTCCCACCTACGTACCCTACGTGACGCAACGGGCGCCAGTCTAACCGCTGCTAATGCGCTAATCACTTAAATTGCAGTGATGTTCGATACTGACTTCGGGATTAAAATAGGCTTATCAGACGACCTCGAGTACCACCACACTTTCAATTAGGCTACCGGTTCAGGTGAATTAACTACCACGCTACCTACTATCCCAACGTCACGATCAATATCGCAACTCGGAACGTATTGGTATTGCTCTTCCCCTCTTCACCATCTCACCGACGCATTCATTTCTCTCACGAAGGATTCGTGAAGATCCAAATATGGTAATTACTCCCTTGGCTTTCCCACAGCTTTTCAATGGTTTGAGGAATTGGCTTTCAGGCAACGCTGGCCCTGATCGGCCAGCTGGCTGACGCAGTCCAACAGCTGCACAGTTGGCTCATACAACTATCCGAATTAGCCGTGCACTCAAGCCCACTGCGCCGTACGTTCCGAGTCGACCCCGTGGGTAAAAGAGAAAACAATTGACAACTTCCTCCACGTCTAGAGATCTTCGCCGTCACAAGCACCGCAATGCGTTATATGAAGTATGATCGTATGTATGACGCTTCGAAGACTTCTGCCAATGACGCTCAACGTCATCGTGACCACTGACCAGCATATCAACACAGCTCTGTACATTCACCTTCCGAAAAAGTCAACTATGCTACCCTGCACTCTGGCATGTGTTTCTCAGTCGAAGATTCTACTGGTACATTCCACGTACTACTACACTCTTGGGATATGATACGTATTTTATAGCCAGGCAAGCCGCGTAAGCGCTGCACATCACGACAGGCCGCGTTAATGACGCTCAGCCGCGGCAACGCGGTAGAACTATTCCGATTGAGCTTGAGCTTATTTGAAGTCGCGATGCTTGCTTGATCAGCTAACTAGGTGCGTATGTCATGATGATCACATATCCGGAAACAGCTAATTAATAACATGACTCGAAACATCATACTCTCGTATGACTTTGCTTTCGAGATTTCGGATTCCCGTGGATATATGGCCGGCACGAGAACGGTGTATGTATATGCCCTGCAGTGGCACTGGTCATGGGTATAGATCCTTCCGTTCGTTTGTTGGTTCATTCGCCTCCCCGAGGGGATTGAACCGGATACACATGAACACGTTTTATTGCTATTGGTAATCCAATCCCGGTTGCGGAACACCTTCCCAGTGTATCCATGACAAGAGGACGACGCGGGCCGTCCGTGCCCGTGAGTACCCGACATCCCTCCATTCCAAAAGCGCCGGGTTCGCACGCACACGCGCAACGCGAACGAGTCGTCATACCCCGGATTACGAGCCTGAGAACCCGACCGGTCGCCTTCACGCGCTCGTAATGAATTCACCGTAACACCAACTCAACACCCGTGCTGAGTCACTCTCGGTCATCCCAACTTAATCCCTATCTCTTTCTATACGATTTTCGAACTTTCCCAAGCTTGCTGATATATCACAACAAATCACATATGGGCTATACAGTTATTATAATATAACTATACGCTTGACATCTTCCGAGCGTGTAATATATGAGTTGTTGGATCATCATCTCCGTTATGTCCTGGATGAGCCAATCGATTTGACTGCCGGTGGGATCACGAATTTCAATTAAGCGAGATAGGGTGGGGAAAGGGAAGAAAGGGGGACGAAAGAAGGGAGCCACCTAACCGCTCGGCGTGAAAATAACCAATTGGCCACGTCATGACGCGAATAGGCTGCATATGTTGCAATTGTAGCTTATGCGGCAAGTATTTATAGCACCGTGCGCATATGGCGTATAATTAAGCAACGCGTAAGGTATCGCGCCCAGGCCGGCTTTTTCGGTAATTTTATTATTCAAGGCGCACAGACGAATCGAGGTCTCGGGGAGATTGGATTGGTTCACGTTTGATAACGATGTGCGTGTGTGCAGTGGGTGGTGTGATCGTGTGCGTGTGCGTGTGGCGAGTGAGTGAGTGATATGATAACGATGGCGATGGCGATGGATTTGGGAGGGAGTTGGATAAGCTGTTAATCGCAGGCTATCAACTGAAACCCTGAGGTTAGATGCTATAATGCTGGCGAGGTGGGCACACACTGTAGCCTAGATAACGGATAGCGTGGAAATCGTGCGATAATCTTGTGCAATTCAGACGGATATAGATAAGATGGGTGGGTAGCTGCCTATCAAGCCTGGACCGCCCATTCTTGCACACCACCAGTCATATATCACGGGAATATATATTATCCTGCAGTGTGCGGAACCTGTATGGTTTGATGAAATGGGAGAAGCTGTAAAGCAGCCAATCGAACTGCGTTCCACAGCGCCAAATTATGTGGCTATTGGGCTTCTGGCTCGAATTCTGACACGCCGCAACCATATATATTCATAAATGTTCCAGGAAGGAAATCCAGAACAAAAGCCAACTCATGACGAAATTAATCGATGGGAGGTTTATTGTCTGGGTCCCCCTAAGCTGGACTAGCGAGGAGAACACACGATATTATCATCCCCGCCCACTTGGTATGCCAGGCACGACCCGCACAGTGACTCACGCTGGTCAGAAATAGTGATCCCGAGTAATCGTTCGTTCTTGCTTTAAACGCCCGATATCGGCAGCTGATTGCACGCGTGAGAAGCAAGACGGAAAGAAATGGATGCCTTGAATGCTGTGCTTCATCGTATACATAGAAGAGACTATATGTTTTGTTCATGTTCCATCTAGAAGCTAGCTGAGGCATGTAGGAGCACAGAATAGGATGGACACGGGCGGAACTACTCATAGTAGCTGTAACTACACGGAGCTTCTGCTATACATGCATACTGATAGCCACAAACGTGCTCGTGTATAATCTGAACTCGGTGAATTCAACTGCCCTGCGCCCTAGTAGGCGTAGCCTGAGATTGAAAAATCCGGGTATAGGTACCGTACGGGAACAAGGGAGGTGAGTCATAGCCTCCGTCATCGCATCGCATCGGCACTTTGGAAAGAGTGAGTGAGTGTGATGATGAGCGGAGATACGGGCCTAAAGGATGATGACCCGGAGCGACGCCAAGGGACGAGTTCTACCGATATGCACGCAAGAAGTTCGGGGGGTAGAGCGAAAGAGGCAAGTCTGAACTGAAGTGAGAGTACGGGAAGGAGAAAAGCTCTCGGATCGGGCCGGGGATGAGATGTCTACTGGATTATCAGGATTTAATATGACGCGTTGGAATATGACTGTGCCGGGAATGTCTTTGAGCATGTGTGTGCTATATGGGTCAGTGAGAAGCTGTAGGGGTAGGTCGTGAGTCAAAAGAGCAGTAGGTTGCAAGTCAAGACAGAAGTAGCAGCGAGTAGGACGCATGTGAAGAGATTGGCCACGTTTCCAGTGGGAACGGGTTGAAGACTACGAGTTAGGGTCTCAGGCGGACGACGAGCAAGACATGGGCTTATGGGGAAGGAGGCAGGCGATTGGACGGAAGCGATTGGATTGCAGCACGCGGAGTCAATGCGACCTAACGAACCGAACGGTTCAGTTTGACTTGGCTCGTATGACCCGGAATGGACGGAGGGGGAGCGTTGGACTAGAAAAGGCGAGCGACAGCGGATGAATCCCTCGAGGCCCCCCCAATGAAGCGTAACGCTCCCCACAACGATATCTCCCGTATCCTCGACCCATCCTACTCCTCAGCTGCCTCGAACGTTCCCCCAGCCATTTACGTTGACAAACATGGTCATTTCCACGATCCCGACTATCGTCACTTCCCCGCCATTGCCACTCAACAAGACCAACTACATCAGGACGATGACGACTCTGCCCCAGTCGACAATGACTTCTACTCACATCTCTCTAACGCGTATAACCGCGCCGGTAACGCGTACATCCATCCTCGCAAGCGCAACAACCAGTACTCTTACATCTACGCATCTTACCGATCTCCTTACCACTACTTCTCAACTCCCCCAACGGCGTCTTCTTCCTCGCCACCAACATCCTTCGACTCAGACCGTACCGTGTTTGATGAGGCTGATGACTCGACGTTTGTAGATGACTCACATAGTCATGTCACCAATTTTAAGAAAAAGTTGGGCAAGCGACGTAGCAGCGGGAGCAGTAGTAGCAGCAGCCCAACCAGCTCCCCTTCCAACAAACGGAGGTCCGCAGTGGAGGATCGGAGATCATCCACATCTGACTCTGCCGAGCCCTCACCGCAAGAGTCTCGCGAAGAGTCCCGGTATCGTTACCTGGATCCCCCAGATGAGCTCGACGAACAATATCTCCTCTCATCACATACACCACCACCCAACCACGACTTTGATCGGAGTCATCAGCAGAACCAGCAGGAGAGCGAGAAGCACGATAACCAGGAGTGGACACCCACATGTACACAGAATCTACGGAGGCAATGGCAAGCGCTATCTCTGCGGTTCAGGTTTTCAATATTCAGAGCACAGCGTCGCGTTAAGCGACGCATACAGGGGCTGATATGAACTATTCATCATGTACGTCGTATGTCTAGCCCTTAGACATGATACTAACCATGGAACAGGTGGTCTAGTTTCTGAACAAATCACTAGCGACGACCAGGGTTCACCCTATACCCGGGGGCGCAAGCCGTCACCCACATCATGTTCCTCGGTTATTCGCTTCCCACACCTTGCGACACCTCTAACCCTACGAACACGATCTATGCACGACGCAGATTGCGCCAATATGGGGATCACGCCATCCATTCATCATTACCACCCTCATGTTCTACGATCGCAACGACAAACTAAAATGTGCCATATGAACCCCACACCCACCTCATCCCCCCCAATCCGGCTACACATGCGTCTTTCTTTATCGGGATGTTGAATAACTTTATTATCTCCGCAAACTCTTTCCAATCGCATCACGCAACAGCATTTCAACAACATTTGCATGCATTTTCGTCTTTTTTGGATACATTCTCCGCGAGGACATCGAGTCACCGCATTCCTCCTTGTTTTCTGTATGTATTTTTTTTTTCGTTCTTTCTTTGTTTTGAAAGGGAAGGAGTTTCTGGAAGGAGTTGAGTTTCCTTTTTTTTTTAAGTACACGCGGTGCCACAGTGCCCCGCGTGTATAAGGCAGTGGCTTTGTTCTTCGCTCATCCATTCGTAGCCTTACGAGTCGCATGATTCTACATATGTTTCTATAGAGTTACGTACGTAGACGCAATTTTTTTTACGACACGATTGCAAACTGGCAATGGCAATGATACGATTTTTTTCATGATAACGGGTCGCTGTGATCTCCGTGCAATGATTTGTGATTATTATTTAGCCCACTCGTGTCTTTTTGGGATCTTTGGTTTATCCGAACAGAAGGGATCCATGAACGTTATCAGTAAATCACACTGCTTTTTGTCCGGCCCTTTCTTGGCCCGGATGGTTGCCGGTTATATACTCATGGTCCCTATTTTACGGACTTGCACGGCCTCGACCTTTACAAAATGAATTAATTGCATGTTCTACATCTTATGATGAACACGAATAGTGCCAGCGCAGACGATAATGAGACGTGATATCATTTGACTTCGGGGGCTCTGTGCCTGGAGTCCAGGTCTCTTGATCTGATGTGAACACGTCGACCGTCCGCCATTTTGCTTCATTGCAGGAGAGATCGCGAGAGTAACTCTAAAATAAAATTTTATAACTTCCCCCCCTGTAATTTACTGCGAGTCAGGGTACCTGTAGTCGTGCGGACTGTCGCGAGCCGCGCGGTCAGGGCCGTTTCCGTACCTTGCTACGTTAACGTTACTATTACTAATAAATTCTGTATGGTCAGCCGGGTTTACTGCGAAGGAATCGGACGAGCGGGGAGCGGGGAATCGAACTTTAGGGTTGAAATTGGGACGTAAACGTGGCCCGGGGTTTTCTTGGTCAAGAAAGTGCCATTGAAGTCGTGCGGTACGTCGAGTTGAATTTACATACGTAGTAGTAGCTCGGGAGGAATTTTCTGATTGGACTAGGTTAGACTAGTGTCGTTTAAGGTAAAGACTGGTCGGGGTCAGGATCGGTCGTGAGGGTGCGCTGCTAGTGAAAATTTGCGTGAAATGGAAGGACGGAGTGCGCAACCGTGAGTAACTGGTTTTTTCATGTAGTCTTGGGTTGTGAGGGTGTTGTGGGAGGTGTTGGGGACGTTCGTCGGTGCTCGTGAGTATATTTAGATTGGGACGTGTATCGGTAAGCTATGTGTTATTATAAGCATTGCTAGTCGTAACGTTTGACTCGAAGAATCACGGAGGTGTAACTCGTGTGAAGTTATTGCGGCTTACTATACTGTAGTGTAGGTGATAACATTAGCGTCGTAGTCAAGGTTACTATGTAGAGAGTTTGGGCTTGGAGTGCTGTGAGCATCACGCGGAGTCCAACCCCGGGCTAGGAGCCAGCGCGGAGCGAGTATCCAGCGGGGCCCGACTTCGGTTCGTGATAAGCAACCTTGTCTCGAATCAAGGAGCGGGCGCGGAACGACCGCAGTTCACGTCGAAGCACCCGTTATCTGAACAATAGTCGGCGCCCAACTCTGGCGCATGTATAGTGGAAGCTGCGCTGTAGCCCCGCGGACTTGTACTTGATTGAACGGGGGCCTAGGCCAAATCGTATTGAATGGGCGCCGTCGCCAGTATTCTATGGGCTAATCATTGCGTGTCATACAATAGGAGCGGGTCGATCGACATTTGACGGAGGGGATTTGGTCCCGCGGGGTATTCCAGTTCAAAAAAGGGTTCGAAGCGCTGCCAATTTTATATCAACTTCCAGTTTTGTCACAATATTGAACATGTGAGACATACGCACTTTTCCTGGTGACATGGATGTACGTGAACCGCAGCGGCGGTACAAGGAAGTTGGTTTAGCATTTGAGTGTCGGGAGCAAAGGAGGAGCAATCGGCTGCCTCGATCGTTTTCGCGTAACGGTCAACACGCCACGGCCTTTCGGCGGCCGCCGGGAGCTGCCATTTAGAGAAATAGGTGATCGGGTGGCTGTACGCGTGTTGGGCTGGCGGCCCCCAATTCCCAACACGACTCGTGGCGGCCTCTCAGCTTGAATAGTGTCATCAAGTTTTCCGTTGGAGTAGGACGCGAAGAGATAACTCTGTCGATAGTTCGGTCTCACGCAGCCTTGCAATTATGTGCTGTCACCCAGGATGGAAGGAGAAAATTGAAGCAGGCGTCCCGGGTTTTGTGGCGCACCACACCCTTTCATGCCCAATGCGGACGCGCCTTGTGAAAGAATGATCAATGGTAGTACACGTTGTCGTTTGTTCAAAGCTTGAATGTTAACAATTGCGAATTTCTTTCAGTGACCTTTGTTTCCGTGGATGAGAAATTGTACGGAAGCTGCTAGGCTGATGCGCATCACACGGATGTGATAGGTTAAAATCATAGAATTGCTTGGATCAACAACCAGTGATATTGACAGCAACCCGACGCTTGATTTCAAGTCCAACAGACGAAGTTGATAACAGTTGTCTCACGAGCATACGTGACAGGGGACGAGAGAAATCTCGGCCCACCTTGCGGATAAGGGGTACGTAACAGAACTAGAATCAATTCGCCAATTCACATCTGACAGTGACATCAAGTATGTGGGATTGACCTGGCTCAATCTCCATTTCGACCCAGCTCTCTGAATTGAAACTTCTTCGCACGTTGGCTAATCTTGAGGCATCCGCTACGACAGGCCGAACAGAACTAGAGAGGCATGGCTTCTATCTCCGGTGACATAGGAACGGCCGCTCAAAGACCAAACAGACATATGAGGCTAGCGTGAATGTTCTTACTCACGCCTTCATGACACGAGATACGGTGTTGTGCAAGCTGTGCACAGTACACACAACTTAACTCTGCGTCCAGCCAGCGCGAAACACGACGAGGAGTCTAATCAGAGAAAAAGAAAGACTTTTGGCCAGTTCTTCCTCTCAAGATTTTGGCGAGCGGGAAGACAAGGTTCTCTCTCGGTTCACGTGTACGGCTCTGGATTTAATATTCTACTGTCATGGGACTACATTTATTGAATACGTTTTCATATTCACGTATGGGTTCGCGGACCATCTCACGACTGTGGCAGAAACTCTAACGCATCCAAACCCAGTAACTTGTTGACGGGTACGGCTTACACCAAGCTGGCACGAATGAAAATGGCTGCAACAATCGAAGTCATGGCTCAGGCGCTCTGGTCTCCCTTTGCTTGTACCCCTAACGGAACTCGCGAGATACCAGTGGCAATACCCTATAGCAGGCTCTTCACTTATGCTCGCTGTTCCCAGAAGGCGGCGGCGTCCGCCAGATATACTTATGCTGTACAAAGTTTTCAATGCCTGATCCTCCGTCTATCGTGCCCAGGTTAACCTGGGCTCTCTCTTGAATATTAATCACGACTTTCTCCTGTGCGTCGCGAACGCTAATTTCTACTTTGACTTGGCCCAGTCTGAGGATGCTACACAATCAAAGGACAGGCTCTGCATCAAGTCGACCGCTTATCACTTCTCATGTCAGATGTAGCGCCTGCTGCGGAGACGGGCTGTCGATGAAACGCCTTCCCCAAAGCCGTCTCATTACCGCGTACCCACCGAGGTGAACTAGTTCATCGCGGCTTGTGTCTCCGACGCCGATTAAAGAAGTTTTAATCTCCTCTCGAGACTGGTATCAGCAAGAAGCACGAGGTACGAAATAGCGGAAGAGGAGACGAGTACGGAATCCGAATATTATTCGGATCAGTCCCACTTTTATGTTTTCTTCTCACACTTCACTCACTCCTCACCTTCGTACGGTGATAGAGATCAACATGAGCGTCATCTTGGAAGAGAAGAACATCGAAGACCAAGGTATCACTTCTCTATCCAAAGCGATTTCTGCGTAAAAGAACTTTTTTGTGTTATCAAGGGTCCGATATGCGCCATGCACGGAACGATGATTTACACGCCATCAGCTTAGATAAATAACGGTAATGAAAGCACGCTTATTGTACTTCAATTTACCTCTCATCCTTTGTTTATGAATGAGGGTCCATACTTCGGCGATCTGCGGAAACAACGGGGAACGTGTCGACGATCCGTGCCTCATTGGGGTTGCGTTCACCGGCCACCCAGCAATCAATGAAGTGGGCTTCGAGTCGTTCGCCATGGCTGTCTTGCGTGCACGTGCCCAACGATGTGGTGTGGTGGACGGAGAAAGCAAAAGTCCGATCTAAAAGGATTCATTGGGCGCGAGGAGCCATATGACCAGGCGTGAGCCTCGAGCCCTCGACACAGCTTATACACAGCTTGATGACGTTACAGCGTGCCTTCTGCCTGCAACACCTT
Organism: Amanita rubescens; assembly: GCA_015039365.1. Lineage (NCBI taxonomy): Eukaryota > Fungi > Basidiomycota > Agaricomycetes > Agaricales > Amanitaceae > Amanita > Amanita rubescens. Next base: position 23,580 of record WION01000644.1, read on the forward strand.
GATAATGATACCGATGTCTTCGGAGTTATTCGGGATAATCTATCCCAAAGCGGATATCTTATCATATCTCATTTCGGCGCCCAAGGTTCGTCTCGGCCTGCCTATGAATCACATAGTCCTAAAGCGGCACCTCGAACGATGAGCCGTGGTGCTGATGGAGTTAGTGGATGTGGCTAAGATGTATATCAGACGCATATGAGTGTCTCTGTGAGGGTGTTTTTGGACCTACGTTGAGAAGGTTTGTGATTCATACCTGTGCAATGTGGAGCAGTTTAGGCAGCTCGATCCTTTAGACTGATTCGTGCTTCTGGAATTACCGTCAAAGAGTGCCTTGGGAGACGCACCTGAAATACGTGGTACGAGCTTCACAGAAGGTATCCGAGGAAGTGGTGGCTAATGATTGCGCAGGCTGAGAATCATTTTGCTCGCCTGGTTGCTGCAGAGTGCATTCGGAAATTATGCCTCCGTCACGGATTCAGGATGTCCACGGCGACGGCACAAAAATAGATTAATGCAAGCGCATGCTCCAAATTCGTCCTTTGGGTATTTCTCAGCAGTCCGAGACGGAGCGTTTTTCTGCGCGTTTCTGAACTAATTTTGAACTAGACGAAAGCTGATAATCCTCAAGCGCACGCCACAATTCGCACCATAGGCGTTACCAGGGCGTTTGGATATAGCATGGGGGGTATTGGCAATCCGGCGGTCCCACTGAGATAGGGTGACCTGGCAGACATGGCGCAAGCTGTGAACAGTTGCAGAAACTAGTACCGACGTTTCCGGATCCTCCGCAGCGAATTTGGTTGCCAACGAAGGACCCGTCTTTGCCCACAAGAAGAGAAGGAGAAGCTCAATCAGATAGATGCCAGGGACACAACACGAGAGAGAGCGAGTGGAGGGAATGTGCAACTGCTTGATTGAAGGACGATGGCTCGTGTAGTAGCGGGCCGCACGTGTTGAACATGTGCATTTTCATTTTCCCATGGCTAAGTTAGTGGGCAGCATCGCTAAAGCAGTCGAAAGCATCTGTGATAGGCGTACAACTGTAGCAAGGAATGTAATGTAGCTATAACAGGCAATGTATCTAGTCCGTATCATATTCAATTGAAGCGGGCTTGCTCAAAGTCCAGCGCAAGTTGATTGGCTTCCCATGCTCGTGCTCTTTCCGAGTCTCTCCGTTCCTTTTTTCCTGTTTTCGATGAACATGCGATCCTGCTTGCCGCGCCATTCACCACCTCTATCCGTGCAAATCTCTTTTGTTCAACGCATCCATTATCAACGCTCTATATTCCTCAATTTATGCCAGCGCACCGCCCAAGATTAAAACGCTTGTAGATGCCCTCAAAGGACCATCGGTTCGGACAAGGTAAGACTAATCCACGGCGGAAGCCGCCGACTCTTGAACTATTGCTAATGCTTCCACGTCTAGCTCAGCCTGAGAACCAGCTCCGGGAAAAGCCACTTGAGAACTATGGTATATAAAGACGCGATCTTTGATTTTTGGTTCATGTTGGCAGTTGCGGACGTGAAAGGCGATGGCAATCCCAAGTCTCTTGCGCGCAGCGCTTTTTTGCACTGCGGATTTGCCGATGTGATAAACCGGACGCTTCATCACAGAGAGGGTAGCCCAAGACTCCGGAACGATCCACGGGAACAGGGATGGGCGAGTCATTATTAGGTAGAAGACGATAGACACATGCAAGGCTGCCGGTGCCGGTGACGAAAACTAAGATAGGAGAGCACCATCGTTCGTGACGTGCAACCTGGTCAGGTCTGAAGATCTGAGATACAGAGCAGTTGAGTGATGTTTGGGCGAATGGCATTTAATTCCGATTTATGATCTAAACCGGCTGCCTTCGATCCATGCGGAAGGAACAGAGGCCGACGCAACGTGAGCATTCCATGACGACGACCTCGGTGACTTGCGGGCAGCGTATCAAGAGCGCGGCTAATGATATCCTTCAGTAAGGATAACGAATATTCGGGATTGCCCATTCTGACGGAGTCTTCTTCGCAACTCGTCCACGATGGGGTCTCCAATGCATTCTCGTATGGCAGGTACCCACGACGCTATCAGCATAATACCTGCAAACCTGTTCAGCTACCGTAACCCGTTGGAATGGTTTACGCACGACATCAATATCGAAAAATGACTGATTCCTCGACTCGGTTTGTAGGTATTCTTATTTGAGCATTGTTTGTGAAGCTAGCGAGGGCTAAACGTTAAACGCTAAACATTGCGCATCTTTACTAGTCCACGACGCGTGACGTAACGTGTTAGCGTGACATCGCTGCAGCAATTCGCAACCCGTTTTTTCCTTTTTTTCAACAAAAGAGTGCATTGAAAAACATGCTAAGTACACATCGTGTAACTGTGAGTAATCGCGTCGATCGGACGCTTCTCTTGGGTGCGTATTAGTCATTTAGAGCCTAGCGAATTAAACTACCAATGAGGGCCAACCGGTCGTCACTGGTCAACATTCGAACAATGGCTGCTTGTGAAAAGTTGGCCTCCCGAGTTCGTGCCGTTTGCTATTCGCGTTTCCGAATTCCTTTGACGTGACGTAGCACAAACAACCGCCTTTGAC
>WION01000645.1:0-26113 GCA_015039365.1 Amanita rubescens
TCGAAATCACGGTTTTTCCGTTATGGAGTTTGCCGAACGCTCGATCGAACAAGAAATTTAGACTTTTTATCGACTTGTTATACGCCATAGTCACAGGAGCGCGTGTCCCACACCGGTCATGTCAATGAGATAATGGAGGGCATCGTGCCCGTTTTTCCAACTTTGCAGCGCACATTCTCTCAAGCCACTCCACATCGCGTGGTTTCTCGGTGAGTAATTCTCATCTCTACAGTTCAGCACTAACGACCAATGATCAAATCATTCACCATGCCCTAAGCTTCGTGAATACTTATGCGACTCTCTGGCTGAGTATTCCTACCGCCAGGTGATCGGCGATATACTAATAGGGGCGTTGTGACATATATAATCTTACATCTGCGTGACGAATGGTGAAACCTTTGTTTCAAAACTACAAATGGAATCCAATACATCCAACCAAGTAAGCTGTGCAGCTAGCATCATTTTTTGGGTGAACTGACGAGTTGCTCCAGGTTGAACTGAACACGGGCTTCGTGGCCGAAGGTTCTGTAACCTTCTTTCCCGCATCCCATCCGGCAGTACCTTTTGATCCCTCTGCTGGCCTAAAAAGTGTGCCAAACGAGGACCCTGCGCTGACAATCTTTCGTCGTATATACCCGACATTCAAGCGCAAGAAACAACCAACTGAGCTTCTCCAAACATCGGTGCCTCGAAACACCAGTTTCTTAGACGATGTTATTCCCAGAAGTAATGGATTCGTTCACACCGTGATCGACGCATACAATACGCATCGGGCACTTATCATCAGGCCAGATGACGTTTGGCTGGCTATCCTTGTCCAGTTCAACTTCTTTGTGAATGGAAATGCAGAGCTCCTGCGGAAGAACTTCGTTAGCCATGAAGGGAAAGAGAAGTTAACCGTTACGGCCGCCGGAAGCCGCCATTCGGTGGACTTTGCCGCCTTATACCGACAAATGACGCTGTTAATGGAGAGCAAGATTGTCGATCCCGACTTTCGTGAATGGATCATGCCTACCTTTTCCACCACTAGTGCGACAGATAGAGCAATCTATGCCATGGTTATGATGGCCTCCATGAAGGCCTATTTTTCGTACAAGTGTTGTCTCTATTGTGGCATTCCTCGGGTCACGTTAGAAGGAACCAAGAAGGACTGGGAAGCGATAGCGAGCAGGCTGGAGAAACTGGAGAACTACGGCGAAGATGCCAAGTCGTGGTATCGTGTTCTTCGGCCAGTTATTTCCAGGTTCGTCAGTGCATACGATGACCCAAATAGTCCAGAGCTTCGAAACTTCTGGAGGAAAGTTGCCCATTACGAGTATGAAGGAAGTGGCTCTGCCTACCTCTCAGGATGGATTACGGCCTTTTGCTTCTTTACCGAAAAAGGGTCGCGAGTCGCGCAGCTCACGGGCAAGCAACTTGTGTTGGACGGTGTGTCTTATCCAAAGATCGACAGTCAAGACGTTCCTGTTGGATTCGCCGAAGTGGATGTTGAACTGGACGACAATGGGGAACAATTTGAAACCACTATAATCGCTGGTTCCATTGGGTCACAGATCTGCATGAGCACAAGTTCCGTTCGGGATGCAATCAGGCCACTACCTGCTTGGTGGTATATGATTATGGAGGATCTTCCCGATCAGCTTTGAAGAGAAGCTGTAGCACCAATACGTGTATTTTACTTGAGTGTACTATGATGTTCGAATTTTCTCGTGACTTTGCCAGCCTGCCACCGCCACCACGTTCTTTTGCATCGTAAATGTTCAAGGCAATTGGTCATACACGAATATGCGTACAGCCCGCTGCACTTCATGACTGAGCGTGGCGCTACAGCTATCTTCGGCTTCTTTGGTACTGGGATCGAATGGTTCGGATCCTCTGGGCGGGTTATGGCTCTGCGCTTCTATTGATGGAAAGCCAGTTCAGGAGGTCAACGTGTCGGGTGAAAATGTTAGACCTCTCGGGCAACAATGGCTATTCTGGAATTACAACCTTTCGTATGGAAGGCACACAATCACAATAACTAATCTGGAGTCTGGGACTGTTGGGACTGTGGATGTCGATGCATTCGTGGTAACTCGTGGTCAGAATCCGACTATGCTTCGATCAAGCGTCATTACCGGTACCCCGCCTGCCAAGTATACTATAAACTCGACTCGAATGATGCTCTCAGCAACGTAGCTGTATTGAGCGACGGTAGTGCTATGATTATCGTTGGCTCCACTAGAGGCGGCTGGAACGGTTGGATTTTATCCACCCAAGAACATTCACGGTTCTAAAGGGTTTACCGAGAGACGGCTCCCTCGATTTCCTGACGGTCTGCGAGTGCGTGTCACGTACCCCATGTCCGGGACTGGATTGCTGCAGCATTTACATCCTAAAAACAACTATGAACCTGAAATATCAGTGATCTGTGGTGGCTCAACTATTGATCACCAGATATTTCAAAGGATAGACAAGCAGAACAAATGCCAGAAGCTCGTACAATGTTGGACGCTGTTTTGTTGCCTGATGGTACAGTCCTTATCGTCAATGATGCACGTTCTGGGATTGCTGACTACGGAAACGTTCCAGATCGAGTTGGTCAGTCAAATGCGGACAATCCTGTACTCTCTGATTCTCATCCCTACAGATGATTGCGGCACCAACAACCAACGTTCAGACCTATGCGATTCTCTGGTTGAGCATGGTACAGTTTTCTAGTGTCTCTTATTCAGTGTTCTAATATATACTATACCAAGCGCGAGTGTTTGGCGTTATAACGCCCTGACCTTGTGACATAATCTTCCATTCTGAGTCCACTTCGGCTGCGTGATGAAATGTAGACTTAGATTCCACAACGACAAATGGGAACCAGTGCATCCAAGCAAGTAAGGCTGTGCAGCTAGCATCATTTTTTGGGGCGAACTGACGAGTTTCTCCAGGTTGAACTGAACACGGGCTTCATGGCTGAAGGCTCTGTAACCTTCTTTCCCGCACCCCATCTGGCAGTACCTTTTGATCCCTCTGCTGGCCTAAAAAGTGTGCCAAACGAGGACCCTGCGATGACAATCTTTCATCGTATATACCCAACATTCGAGCGCAAGAAACAACCAACGGAGCTTCTCCAAACATCGGTGTCTCGAAACACCAGTTTCTTAGACGATGTTATTCCCAGAGGGAATGGATTCGTTCACACCATCATCGAAGCATACAATGAGCATCGGGCACTTATCATAAGGCCAGATGACGTCTGGCTGGCTATCCTTGTCCAGTTCAACTTTTTTGTGAATGGCAACGCGGAGCTCCTGCGAAAGAATTTCGTTAGTCATGAAGGAAAAGAGAAGTTAACTGTTAAGGCCGTCGGAAACCGCTATTCGGTGGACTTTGCTGCCTTATCCGCACAAATGACGCTGTTAATGGAAAGCAAGATCGTCGATCCCGACCTTCGTGAATGGATCATGCCTACCTTTTCCACCACCAGTACGACAGATACGACAATCTATGCCATGGTTATGATGGCCTCCATGAAGGCCTATTTTTCGTATAAGTTTTCCCTCCTGTGTGGCATTCCTCGGGTCACATTAGAAGGAACGAAGAAGGACTGGGAAGAGATAGCGACCAGATTGGAGAAACTGGAGGATTATGGCAAAGATGCCAAGTCGTGGTATCGTGTTCTTCAGCCAGTTATTTCCAGGTTCGTCAATGCGTACGACGACCCAGATAGTCCAGAGCTTCGAAACTTCTGGAACAAAGTTGCCCATTACGAGGGTGGAGGAAGTGGCCCTACTTACCTCTCCGGATGGATTACAGCCTTTTGCTTCTTTAGCGAAAAGGGGTCGCGAGTCGCGCACCGCACAGGCCATCAACTTGTGTTGGACGGCGTGTCTTATCCAAAGATCGACAGCCAGGACGTTCCTGTTGGATTCGCCGAAGTGGATGTTGAACTGGACGACAATGGGGAAAAATTCGAGACCATGATTATCGCCGGTTCCATTGGGTCACAGATCTGCATGAGCACAAGTTCCGTTCGGGATGCAATCAGGCCACTACCTGCCTGGTGGTATATGATTATGGAGGATGTTACGCCCGACAAAATGTTCCCTCACGATGAATTTTGAAGAGAAGCTGTAGCATCAGTACGTGCCATTTACCTGAGTACTACTTAGTAGTATATGATGTTCGAATTTTCCCGTGCCCAAATACTTTGAACGTTACTGATTTCGCCACACTGCCCACTGCGGCGGCCATCACTCTTGTTCATATTCACGCCTTTTTGCATCGTAAATGTTCTGCCTCGGACTGACTGCCTCCCGAAGGTCCAGGCGTACTATGTGACATAATCTTCCATTCTGAGTCCATGACGGCTGCGTGACGAACGGTTAAGCCCTAGACCTGTCTACTGGGCTTCACAACGATGAAATCCAATACATCCAACCAAGTAAGCTGTGCAACCAGCGTCATTTTTGGGGCAAACTGACAAGTTGCTCCAGGTCGTCAGTGCAGACAAACTGAACACAGGCTTCGTGACTGAAGGCTCTGTAACCTTCTTTCCTGCACCCCACCCAGCAATACCTTTTGGTCCCTCTGCTGGCCTAAAAAGTGTGCCAAACGAGGACCCTGCGCTGACAATCTTTCGTCGTGTATACCCGAAATTCGAGCGCAAGAAACAACCAACGGAGCTTCTCCAAACATCGGTGCCTCGAAACACCAGTTTCTTAGACGATGTTATTACCCAAAAGAATGGCTTCGTTAATACCGTAATCGATGCGTACAATAAGCATCGTGCACTTATCATCAGGCCAGATGACGTTTGGCTGGCTATCCTTGTCCAGTTCAACTTCTTTGTGAATGGCAATGCAGAGCTCCTGCGGAAGAACTTCGTTAGCCATGAAGGGAAAGAGAAGTTAACCGTTAAGGCCGTTGGAACCCGCCATTCGGTGGACTTTGCCGCCTTATCCGCACAAATGACAATGTTAATGGAAACGAAGATTGTCGATCCCGACCTTCGTGAATGGATCATGCCTACCTTTTCCACCACTAGTGCGACAGATAGAACAATCTATGCCATGGTTATGATGGCCTCCATGAAGGCCTATTTTTCGTATAAGTTTTCCCTTGACTGTGGCATTCCTCGAGTCACGTTAGAAGGAACGAAGAAAGACTGGGAAGACATAGCGAGTAGGCTGGAGAAACTGGAGAACTACGGCGAAGATACCAAGTCGTGGTATCGTGTTCTTCAGCCAGTTATTTCCAGGTTCATCAGTGCGTACGACGACCCAAACAGTCCAGAGCTTCGAAACTTCTGGAACAAAGTTGCCCATTACGAGGGCGGAGGAAGTGGCCCTACTTACCTCTCCGGATGGATTACAGCCTTTTGCTTCTTTAGCGAAAAAGGGTCACGAGTCGCGCAGCTCATGGGCGGGCAACTTGTGTTGGACGGCGTGTCTTATCCAAAGATCGACAGCCAGGACGTTCCTGTTGGATTCGCCGAAGTGGATGTTGAACTGGACGACAATGGGGAAAAATTTGAGACTACCATTATTGCCGGTTCCATTGGGTCACAGATCTGCATGAGCACAAGTTCCGTTCGGGATGCAATCAGGCCACTACCTGCCTGGTGGTATATGATTATGGAGGAGGTTACGCCCGACAAAATGTTCCTTGACTATGGATTTTGAAGAGAAGCTGTACATGTATTTTACTTGAGTGTACGATAGTTGGAATTTCAAGTTTCGCGTGCTGTCACTGTCAACTGACTTCGCCACACTGCCACCGTGGTCCGTCACCATGCGATGGCCATCACTCTCGTTCATATTCACGCTCTTTTGCATCGTAAATGTTCTGCCTCGGATCGACTGTTTCCCGAAGGTCCCAATTTCAGCGTGGAATGGGCATGCTGACACAGGAACCCTCTCACCTGCGTCTTTCAAACCTTTCTATGTTCCGCCAGGCGCAAAAGATTACCCTTCGTCTTCCCCCCTTATCTTTTACAAAGGCAATTGGTCATACAGCTACTCTCATGAATATGCGTACAGCCCGCTGCACTTCACGACTGAGCGTGGTGCTTCAGCTATCTTCAGCTTCTTTGGTACTGGAATTGAATGGTTCGGATCCTCCGGGACGCGTTATGGCTCTGCGCTCATTTCTATTGATGGAAAGCCGGTTCAAGAGGTTAACGTATCGGGTGAAAATGTTAGACCTCTCAGGCAACAACGGCTATTCTGGAATTACAACCTTTCGTATGGAAGGCACACAATCACAATAACTAACCTGGGATCTGGGCCTGTTGGGACTGTGGATGTTGATGCCTTCGTGGTAACTCGCGGTCAGAATCCGACTATGCTTCAATCAAGCGTCGTTACAGGTACCTCGCCTGCCAAGCATATAAACTCGACTCGAATAATGCTCTCAGCAACGCAGCTGTACCCAACTTCGCAATGGAAATTGCTGCAAAAAGGCTCGACCGGCGTAAGCGCGATGCAACTGACTGTGATATCAACTATGCACGTCATGATCATTGACAAAGTAGAACACAACCCTCTGACTATAAACGGACATCCTGCTTGGGCAGCGCTCTACAACCTTGATACAGATGAAGTCACTCCATTGAACATGCAATCCAACTCTTTCTGCGCCGGTGGCACCTTCCTTCGCAACGGAACCTTGCTAAGCGTCGGTGGAAACCCAGTCGTAGAAGATCTCACGTCTGCTGCCGATTTTGGAGACCTGAATGGTTTACAATCCATCCGGATATTCGAGCCATGTAATACCGGTGATGTCGAAAATTGCTCAATAGTCGAATATCACGACAGGATCAGAATGGCAAGCTCTCGCTGGTATACGACTGCAATACGTTTGAGCGACGGCAGTGCTATGATTGTCGGTGGCTCCACTAGAGGCGGCTGGATCAACAATGCTACTACTAACAATCCAACGATTGAATTTTACCCGCCCAAGAATATTCACGGTTCTCAAGGGTTACCAATTCACATGGCATTCTTAGTCGACACGTTGAACGCTAACCTTTTCCCTATTGCTTTCGTGCTTTCCGACGGCAAGGTGTTCATCGCCGCGAACCGCGACTGTATGATTTATGATTGGATCACGAATACCGAGAGACGGCTCCCTCGATTTCCTGACGGTCTGCGCGTCACGTACCCTATGTCGGGGACTGGATTACTGCTGCCTTTACATCCAGAGAACAACTATGAACCTGAAATGTTGATCTGTGGTGGCTCAACTATTGATGACCAGAAAGAAGGCTATAGAATATCGTCCCAAGATAAGGCCTCCGCGCTGTGCGTGCGCATGGTGCTAACTGAAGAAGGTATTTCAAAGGGATGGCAAGCAGAACAAATGCCAGAAGCTCGTACAATGTTGGACGCTGTTTTGTTGCCTGATGGTACCATCCTTATCGTCAATGGTGCAGGTTCTGGGATTGCTGGCTACGGAAACGTTCCGGATCGAGTTGGACAGTCAAATGCGGACAATCCTGTGCTCTCTGCTCTTTATTATAACCCTCGTGCCCCCTCTGGCCAAAGGTTTTCCCAGGATGGAATGCCGCGAAGCGATACTCCAAGGATGTATCACAGCGTAGCAACATTGGTCCCTGATGGACGAATATTTATCGCTGGAAGCAATCCGAACCTCGACCGCAGTGAACTCAAGTACGGCACGGAATATAGAGTTGAATGGATACATCCTCCATACTTGGAAAAGCTGAGGCCAACGATTGAAACTTGTCCAATGCAGATTGGATTTGGAGAAATGTTTCATGTGACCTTTAATTATCCTGCCGCTATTGATAACAATAACTTACAGGGTAGGTTGATTACTTCTTAACTTTCAAACGGTGATCACAGACCACTTGACAGTCGCCCTGATGGATCATGGTTTCGTGACACATGGCGTACATGCCAATACACGCATGGTATATCTTGAGTACACTCTCCAAGGCAATACTTTGATCATTACGGGACCGGCAAATGGCGACATATACCAACCTGGGCCTGGATATCTATATATAGTCGTGAACGATGTACCCAGCGAGGGTTATAAGGTGATGGTTGGTGACGGGAAAGCCCCCGCGGTAGACTTGGAAGCAGCGGAAAAGTACGTCTATCCTGTTGACTTTGCGTCCTTTGAATGTACTGACATTCTTTCAAGTGTACTAAGGAGTACAACCGTCCGCTGATGAGATTTACACTGAACCGAATGGAGAGGTTGGAGCGTGGTGATTGAACGTGCAGGTCGCCTTCAACATACTAAATTGGTCGTTCTGTTCTCGCTACTCGTTGTGTTTTACTATATCAACTGCTTTACGTGTGTGACAAGATAACCGTGACATTTCTAAAAAGTGCGACACGAATCTTGCGCAGAAGAAAAGTAACTCAGAAACTCCAACATTTCGAAGCCATGGGTGTTACGCAAGTTATCTCTGCAGCAGGATCGTCGTCGACCGAATCGGTCCTTCGAAAACACAGAAACCGAAGAAAGCTGAACAAGAAAAAAGGATCGCAAGCAGTCTCTGTGACTGGGCTATCCAGCGTTGCTGCTGAAGATAGAATGGATTTGGTTGAAGCGAACGAGATGCAGCCAATAGGCATTGTACAAGGTTCGAGCGGTGGGGAAGGAGAGGATGACGATGCATTAATGATCAATGGTGATGATGTCCCAGCTGGGGGCAGCGGCGCGCCTGTTTTTGCACCACTTGGTGCTGATGCGGTCAAGTCGTCGACGATCAAAGGTGAGGTGCGGAAGGTTCCTATCCCTCCACATCGAATGTCGCCTTTAAAAAGAGACTGGATAAATCTATTTGGACCTTTGACCGAGATCCTTGGTCTGCAAGTGCGGATGAATGTACAAAAACGATGCATAGAGATGAGGGTGAGTGTGTTGCGAATACTAGGTTGGAACGTTGTGGTTTTACTCATGAGACTCGTCGGTCTAGACGTCGAAGCATACTAAAGATATTGGTGCGCTCCAGAGAGGCGCTGATTTCGTCAAGGCGTTTGCACTGGGATTTGATGTAAATGTATGTGCGTGCGCTAGTGTCTTATTAACCGCCAATTCTCATGCGTGGATTTGCGAAGGATGCGATTGCCCTACTCCGGCTAGACGATCTGTATCTTGATACCTTCGAGATCAAAGATGTAAAAACACTCCACGGAGATCATCTTTCCCGCGCAATAGGTGAAATACTATATTGATTTCTGGTGATGGTCAGTCCTGCTTACTCTATGCGCAGGTCGGATAGCGGGACATGACGGAAAAACAAAATTCACTATTGAAAATGCAAGTAGGACGCGGATTGTCCTTGCAGATACGTACGTTGTTTTCTCTCTTTCTTTCCGACAACACTTTGCTGATATCAGAAACAAAGAAAAATACACATCATGGGTTCCTTCCAGAATATCAAAATTGCCCGCGATGCTGTTGTATCGTTGATATTGGGATCGCCACCTGGGAAAGTGTATGCTAGTCTTCGCACCGTGGCGAGTCGGATGAAGCAGCGCGCTCTGTAGCATGATCTAGAGGATGTATGAATCTCACTTGGCTGTACTCGCATTGTCTTAGAATACCCAGCAAATAAATTGTAATAATGATAGTGCGACTTTTAGTACATGCAGAGTTGAGATGAATGAGTGTGATCCGTAAGTGTAATATCGAATGAAAGATTTGGGGAGAGGTAGTTGAATAGCAAATTTAAAGTCTATGCGGAGAAGGCAAATCAACGAAAAAATTGTTGCAGGCGCCTCGATATCACATCCCGGGCTTCTCTTAGTTGCCAAAATTTGGGTCGTTCAAAGGAGTATGGCGTTAGTAGGAAACGACCCCGGCGTAGTATTTCCATCATTATGAAAGATACTGCAAGGATGCGTTAGATATAGATACGTGAATATGAAAAGGCCAGGTCGTACTAATTATTTCAACGTCTTGCGCAAGTGGATGAGGAGCGAATTCAAGATAGTTCGAACCGACTCCTGGGAGTCCCGAGTATATAAATGATTTACTCGAGCTGATCGAAGCCGCAGTCATTGACGAACTCGTTGACGTCAATGACTGACAAGAGGCAGGTGATGAAGGCATCGGGGGCCTGGCTTTACGGGGGGAAAGGGACTGAGGTATTGGAACTGCATTTTGGTGAAAAGTGCCTTTGATTGTGTCAGACTCGTAGTCGATCAACTGAGAACGAAGTTAACAAGACTCAAATGGACGCGATATGTTGTACCTACCGTTAAACTCGTGGATGTGGCAGTCCATATGTATTCTGGATCAAACCGTGTGGGGACTGCAAGTATCTTTGGCCTGGAACTGGTTAATGGTGCAACTGGTAGTAGAGAAGACAGGCTTACATGAAGCGCACTGTGGAAGAACCGAAAAAGTTTGTTAAACCGCCAACGTGTTCTTGGCCGATGGTGATATCCGGGTGCCGACCATTCCACACTAGCGAAGCTACAACATTGCCCGCGGGATCCGTAATGGTTGTGCGGCGGCGCTTGCGAGGGGAGGTGGAAATGTCATCGGAAGACCATGAGCTTGAAAAAGACAGCGACTTCTTCGGTTGCGAGTCGCCCCAGATTTCCACGTGCTCCTCAACTGTAGAGATTGCGTATGCGCGATCGCCCGATGCAACATCGATGAGAGTGGTGTTAAGCAGGTCGGCAGCAGTGAATCTGAGCAACATCTTGGCAAAGACGTGGGCGTGGAATTGCTCTGGCGTTCATGAGCGGGATATTATATAGCTAGCACTCGTTTGCGGGAAAGTGTTTATGATTTCCGGATTGGGCAAGCCCTTTGTGGTCGACAGTTAACAATTTCACAAGGACCCCTTTCGCACAAGGAGTAGCCTTAAGTGGAATGGGGGCGGTGATGGTGGAAATGAGCGGTGTCATCCGTGAAGATGGCGGTGAATTCGTCGTTGTTCTCGCTGTCGCCCACGTTCGTCGGGACTCGCGCAAGCGGGTCGGTTTGTCGTTGTTTGTACTTATCCTGTTGGTGAGACAAATAATGCCAACCAAATAGAGTGTAAACACCCGAGGCAACATTGCCAGCGCCTTCAACAGCCTCAAGACGGTCAACTCAAGAACGCGTCTCATTGCAGCACTCGAGGATCTGCACTGTGTTGGACGGCGACTCTCAATCGGTTATGGCTCATGCCGCACGACGTCCAACTTCTCATAGTACTCCGTCCCCCAAAGCCCGTAGGCTACGCCGTCAAGTATCAGTTCAAATAACACGAAGCCGCTCACATAACAAGAACATCGTCTCACAAACTACCCCAGTATCTTCTGACGTCGATCAAGCGCGTCCAGTTCTCGTTCCTCTTCACCCCAACCTACGCCGCTTACCCTCTAGAATCTTGCTTGCTCAGAAGGCGTCCAAACCGGATTCTCCACCTACTGTCATGCGCCAGCATAGCTATGGGTCTTTGCGAGCTGGAGCCAAAAGGAAACGCGTTTACAATGCTAATGAAAATGTTGCCAATGAGCGTCTCACGCGGAATGGACGAGCCAAACGCCTTAGGTCTTGTTCGGCCAGTGACGAAGATAGCACCGTTGATCGCAACGAAATGGATATTGACGCGTCTGCATTCTCAGGTTCCGCTTCTGATGAGTCGGAGCGTGAAGAGGCCAGTATCCAAGGGGATGAGGAGGTATCTGAGGAGAATTCAAGTGGGTAGTCTGTCAACATTTGTATTATATGTTATGTACTCACATTTGCAAAGCGGATGAGCATCTTATCAATTTTGCCGACCAAAAGCAGCTTAATCGCCTGCGAAAAATTGACTTGATTCGCCTGTATAATTTGGCGGGGCTTACTGATGATCCGGAAACATTTACCAAGCTCGACATCGTTAGTGCTATTATCGACGCTCGGGACGATGATGTCTCTGTTCCACCATCGTCCATTGCTGGGAAATCATCGGATTATTCGAGTGATGATGGGAATGCCGCAGGCGATGAAGCGACTGATGCCGGTGGCTTGGATGCTCTAGACGCTCCTGCTCTTAATTTGCGTCGACGGGCCACCATACATGATGTGAGCAGGTCCGGCAATATAACGCGCAAAGGTCGCAGTTATTCCATGGGAACCCTTCACGCGCAGTCAGAAGGTCAATCAAAGTCCCGGCATACAAAAGTCAATAGTAGCGAAAGCACTGGATCACGGTTGGTGGCATTCCTGTGCTATGCTGTTACCAGTGATAGATTATCGTTTTAGATCAAAGGCCTCGAACACCTCTTCGCCCACAACCTCAATAGGGAGTGTTGTTTGGTCTATCCGTTCTCCCCCTGCTACCAGGCTGCGGTCTCGTCAAGCGTCGGATAGCGTGGGAGCCAACACCCAAATATCTGGTCGGGCATTAGCCGACCGGTCATTGAAAGGAAAGGCCAAGGCCAAAGTCGAATTCAAATCGGGCGCCGAGGCTCACCAAAAAAAGTCGGTCAGACACTCTAAAGATGATGATCAGCGTACGACAGAAAGTGATTTGACGGAATTAGAAGTGCTCGAGGAATCTCTCAGACTAGGAAGCAGTAAACAAGCCAGTGCCGCGCAACCCAGTCCACGACGGCTTCGAAGCAAAGATAGGCAGCAAACTTCCGGCGAGATTTCTCACCCGCAGCGAAGGCCAACTACTACGCGACGTGATCATGATGCCAAGAATGATTTCAAGTCAAATAAAGCAAATGGATTGAAGAAAACCAGAGTCCTGCCGACGAGAAAAGCAAAATACCGGGGCGAAGATACAAAGGAAGAAGATGAAGAGGATGAGTTGTCAGAGGACATCGATGCGGAGGAATCAGGTTCGCAAGACCTCGATGCGGAGGAATCAAGTTCACAAGACGGGGAAGCAGAAGACCAGATGGAAGAGGGCGAGGAGGACGAAGATGCTATTAGCAAAGGATCATCGTCGGAGGAAGAAATTGATGAACTTGCGTCTGCAACATCGTCTCCTATCACCCGCAGAACACCTTTGAGGAAGAGGCTGAGACCAAGGCGCAAGATGAGTAGTGCAGGTCCAAGTGATGGGGACGATGAAGGCGACGGAGGAGAGGTACAATCCGTGGTTGATGATGAGATGCCGGATGTCCAAGACGATGAAGAGGATGCAGCAGATATGGATGACGCAGAAACGGAGACAGTAACGGAGAGGGCGGATGAGGAGGAAACGATTGAACCAAGGAAGCTTCGAAGTGGCAAAATTGTGGGCGAAGAGGATGTTGAAATGGATAACGAGGAAGATATTGGTGAAGAAGACGAGGATGACGAAGAGGAAGAGGACGAGGAAGATGAGGATATTATTGAAGCTGAGGAGGGCGAAGGTGAAGGTGAAGGTGGTGATGAAGATGCGGAAGGCGAGTTAGATGAGGAAGTTATGGACGAGGAAGGTCAGTTTATGTATTTTAACACGCACGTTCCGTCCCTGACATTTGAATGGTCAGTTGATCTTACTATTGCTACTGCGAAAACGCTGGTCCGGCTGAGGCGTGATGACCTTGTCCGCCTTTGTGAAACGCGAGATTTGGAGCCTATAGGCACTAAACCTCAGTTGGCGCAGGCCCTACTTCAATGGCGCGATCGACAAGCGAGTGAATGCTCTTCCCCCTCATCGACAGGGACTGTCCGCCCGCCATCTACAGCTAGACGGCGCCGATATCACACTCGTAACCATTCCAGTGAAGCCCATACTCCCATCCTTTCTCGTTCTCATCGCGTGCATCTTGACGAGCCTCGGACTCCCGTTCCAGAAAAAGAGCGTTCACAAGAAAAGGACAAGGATAAAGATGAACAGGATTTGGAGCTTGACCTTGAAAGCCTTGGCCTGGAAGATAGGGAGATACCCCCCGACAAGCTACAAAAACTGGAAAAGATCGGTAGTGGTGGGTTCAAGGATGTCTATATTGGCAAGTTCAAGGGTCGGAAGATTGCCATAGCCGAGTTTCGAGGGCAATTGAGTCCTAGTGAGTTGCTCTGCCAAGCATTATCATCGGACAAGATTTACATGCGTTCACAGTGGATATCAAGGAACTCAAGCTGCTAGGCGGATTTGACCACCCCAATATCGTTCGCTTTGTGCGTCTTCGGCTCATCCATTATATCTTACGCCTATTCACTTGTTAAATAGCTTGGCGTCAGCATACCCGAAAACACGCGCGAAACCCCCGTCATGATTGTCAGTGAACTCTGTTCTAATGGCGATCTCTTCGATTACATCAGGAACGTCAACGCGCCATCGTTACACAAGATGGTGAGTTCTAGCAACCCTAAGTCTTCATTACCGCGGTGTTGATTGATTGTGCTTAGCTCGTTATGATGCTGGACGTTGCACGTGGCATAGAATATCTTCATCTGCGCAAACCTTCCGTCATACATAGAGATTGTAAATCTTCCAACATTCTCATCACCGCAAAAGGAACAGCCAAGATAGCTGACTTCGGCCTCGCCAAGGTGAAGCAATCTACTCGCTCTATGGTTCGCAGTCTTGTGGGAACAGTCAATTGGCAAGCACCTGAACTATGGCATGCGCATCCGAAATACAATCACAAGGTGGATGTCTTTTCGTGTGCAATGGTCTATTGGGAGATGCTTCAGTGGCACCTGCTCAAGGGCAATAGGAAGTTCCCATGGGAGGTTCGTATATTTTCATTGTGTCTCGTCACCCATTCCTAATGTGACGTCTAGGGCATGAATGAGCACGCTATCTATGAAATAGTCGGTACGAAACGACAGAGGTAAGTTGAATGTTCTATTCTCGAGACTGTGGATTGACTATTCCCTCCAAGACCATCCGTAGCTGGGCTTCGGAAGCAATGGTGCTCCGAAATTGTAGACCTGATAGAAAACATGTGGATGCACGACCCTCTCGACCGGCCGACTATGTCTGAGGTCGTTCAGACGCTTGAAGATATAGTGGCCAAATATTGATCCGCATATTACCTCAAATACCACCTCGTTCATTCCAGCGTCGTCATCACAACGTCCGCCAGGCGCGAAGACTGATACTTGGAATTCTCTTTTGATTTTCTTGGTGTGTTCAATGGATCCTATGTTCTTACTACTCTTGCTAGTAATAATGCCCTGTAGTTATCGCAAATTGTATAATAGCGCAATCCAATACAATATCCCGTTACAATCGTCTGTATAGCGAATTAAACACACACACTATTATCCCCTGTATAGATATCATACAAAAATGCAAATAAATACCATTGTACTACGTTCGCTCTGCTAGGAAACGAGAGACTTTTTGGGGGTTCTGGGGCTGTAGCTCCGTGGGTCCTGCACCAGTAGTTGGTTGATTGGACTTCTCGCGTACAACTGAAGACATGACAGCAGGTGGACGAGTGGGTCGTTTCTCCGCCGTTTGCTGCATATTAGCGGGCGTTGATGTGTCCGGTTCGGTTCGAGGCGCGCCACTCGGCTGGGGGAAGGAGGGAGATTCTACTATCATAGAGAAAAGTGTTGAGGAGCTCTGGGGAGGTCGAAACGAAGGGGAATCGATGATCATCGACTGTTGTAGTGGGGGAAAAGAGGGGGAATTTACGATAGTCGAAAGGGTCGGCGATGTGCCTACAGGAGGCACCGATTTTGTTACTCTTGGAGGCCGACGTTCTACTACCGTAGACGTAGTAGGGAGTGTGGTCGAGACTGTTGGAGTGGGAGAGATGCTCTTCGCTTGGCTTTGATCAACTTTGGGTGGACCGGCTCGCGATCGATCCACCTTGAACTTTGATGTCTTGGGCTTCGTGAGCGGGGGTAGTGTCGCTGTATCCAAAGCTACAGCCGTATCCGTTTCTGCCTTTTTGGGAGGGGCGACGGCGTAGAAGGCCTGATTACCTTCAGGCCCGACGTTGTAAACTTCGCCCTTGCCGAGTAGTTCTAGAACTTGTTGGACTGCCTCGTTTTCCTCTTCACTTTCGCTATCCGCCCCCACCAGTTGATTTTTAGAATCTAGCTTTCCCGTGCGGATCGTTTGCTGAAGCGTTTTCGCACTAGATGCTGGGAGGACAGACCCCTCGAGTGATGTGAGCTGAGAAGGTATTGAAGCATTGTACGAGGAGGCGAGCTTGGAGGCTTTGAAATGGGATAATGGGGACTTTGAGGAGTGGGGTTCAGTGACACCGATATCCAAAGCTGTTCCCTACATAGACAGCGTGAGTAGAGCCTTTCACGCCAAGGGTGTGTGCATACCTTTTGGTCCTCCTCCCCGGTATGAGAATGTGACACCAGGGCATGTGCAGCGGCTTGCCCGATGATACCTCGCTTGGCGTAGTACTCAAGTGCAACCTCCCGCTGATGTTGAGCAAAATCTAAATCTTCGAGGCTTTCATTCGTAGCATCTGATTCAGAGGCCGAATCTTCAGGAAGTTGTTCGGCGTGCGGACTTTCCTGGCCGTCATCAAGAGAAGCTCCGTCTTCCTTGTCATCGGGGTCGGATTCATCGTCAGAATCAAGAGGCCTCTGTTGCACGGTCGGAATTTGTCCAACTGGCTTTCTTTCGACAACCTTGGTCTTCATCGGTTGTTTAGTCTCCTCAACTTTAGTAAGAAGAGTCGGCCGATTCATTGGGCGCAGTCTGGCCAGAGAAATGTCCCCCCATGTCTCGCGTTCAGGACTCTTTTCTTGCTCTGTAGTCTCTGCGGGTTCGGCTGCGAAAGAAACACTCTTCTTCGGCTTTGAAGAGTCGGAAGGGACCGCCTTGCCTGCCATAATCTCGGCGCCATTTTTTTCTTTGTCCGTTGAATTTCCCCCCAAGAGTGCCATACCCATCTTCTTCTGCATCTCCCTCGCAGCTGCTGATCTATCCTTCTCTTTCGCAGCATCCTCCATCTTTTTGCGAATGAGGTCTTTCTTTTCTTCCAACGTCTGTTCTTTCTCTCGCTGCTCTTCGAGCCTTTCTTCTTCTTCTAACATGTCCAAAATGCGTTCGCGCTCTTGGCGCAGGCGCTCCCTCTGCGTCATTGGCAAAGACGCCAGTGGAATTAATTGATCCTCTTGTGCGATGGACGTTATTCCAGCCTCCAGCGAATCGACATCCTCAACCGGCTCGGATATCTCAATAATAGGGAGACCATCCTTATTAACCAACTGGGGGCATTACCGTCTCAGCCCATCACGATACTCCAGATTGCAAAGAAGATACCTCAGCCCGCCCGCCCTTATCGAGGTGTTGCTGCTCTACAGCATCTTTCCCAAGCAGCTCAATCAACTTTTCGTTGACTCGTTTGATGTCTTCTTCATTAAGTTTCCGCTCGTCCTCGGGTATAACATCTGGGGCGATGGACCGAAGTAGACCTAATAATGCTATGTAGCGGTATGATCAGACAATGCTATATCACCTGTCCACAAAAACTTACCTTGACTACTGCTCTTCTTTAAATCTTGCGCTTGACCTTTGCTAGTCATACAATCAGTTTGATGTGTGTTGTCGGTAGTCGGCCCGATATCGTTTGCAGGTAACGCGACTGTCACATTCACGTGTGGATGTCACGCCATCGACGCGACACTGCAGCGTAATGGCGTCCTTTACTGCTAACGGCCTGCTTGGCTCTGCCCCATCATTTTTATCAGAGCACCATGGCGCGACAGAACCGAAATCGAATGAGTTTACAGTTGAAAAGAGCCCGGGCACCTTGGAAGACGCGGATTATGTTGGTAGGATGTTAAGCAATTAAAACTTATAATGCAAGCTAGACGCGAGTTTGATCTAGAGCCCTCTATGCAGATTGATTTTAAGCCTACGGGTTTGCTGGACCAAGATTTACTACCTGAAGGTCTGCCGCTTGCAATTTAGTCACCTTAGATGAGCTGAGGACATGCTAGACGACATTACTTTCTCCGGAGGTCTCGGCTTCGGGTTACCTCATGGATTGGCCCAGACATCTTCTTCGACGGAAGGAGAAAGCATGGGATCCCTTTCAACGGACGAATTCACAACAGCCCATACATTTGATGGAAAGAAGATTTATCTAAGGCGAAAGACGAGAAATAGAGGGAAAAATCGGGATGTGAGCCTAAGCTATGTCTTCCCTGGTTCCCCCTAACGTAGTCATCGTCCAGAGTGCTTCAGCAAAATTATCAGGAGCAGTTTCAAAACTTCTGGACGTTCCGATTCACCGCTTATTAGAGAACATCTCTGTTGGCGTTGCTGCCGAACTGCTGAAAGCGTAGGTGGACTTTTTTGTAGGCAAAATATCATTAAGCCGCCATTAGGGAGCAAGAGTCGTCGACCCTTCAAAATGTAGATAAAGACAATGTACCCGATACTCTTTGGGTCGACCGCTATAGACCTACTCGATTCACTGAGTTGATTGGAAATGATCGCATCGCACGAGAAACATTAACTTGGATTAAACAATGGGATTGGTGCGTTTTTGGTAAGCGTCCCAAAGCGAAGAGGAAAGCTACTCAGGAAGACGACCCTCTGGAATCATTGGATGAGTTCCGCCGACCACAACAGAAGGTACGTATTAACCTGAATCCCTGCGCACGCAGTTCTCCTAACCCGTGTTAGATATTACTGCTTTCAGGACCGCCTGGCTTAGGAAAGACTACTTTAGCTCATGTCGTTTCCCGTCAGGCCGGCTATGAAGTAATGGAAATCAATGCTAGGTTAATCACTCCAGTTCGAACACGCATACAGCACCTAATTCATTATTAATAGCGACGCCCGGACAGGGTCCGTGGTGGAAGACAGGATACGACCGGCCCTAGAGTCTGGCTCAGCCGTAGGCAAGACGAAGCCAGTACTCCTCGTAATTGATGAAATCGATGGCGCCACCGGCGCTGGAGAGAACGTGCGCAGTCCTCAATTGTGCTCACCCAGTCTCATTAATATTGTCTAGTCGTCCAGCTTCATCAGTAAGCTCGTACAACTCATACTACATAAACCCCAGAGGAAAAGTGCGCCATAACCAAAAATCCTTGAATTATCCTGACATCGAATCAAGGAGGCGTAACCTCTGCACGCAATCCGCATGCAAAACCGTCGGTCCTGCGGCCAATCATCTGCATTTGCAATGATGCCAACTCATCAGCGCTAACGAAACTGCGACCACATACATACCACCTGAGATACGCGCGACCCGCGGACGCGCATGTCGTTAATCGTCTACGGTATATATGTGAAGCTGAATGCCTAAGTGTAGAGTCGAGGGCACTGAGCACTCTAGTCAGTACCGCAAGGGGCGACTTTCGTGGTTGCTTGAACACCCTACAGGTCCGTTCCTGCCATTTATGAAAATATAGGAAACTCAGATTCGCCTAGTTCCTCAAGGCGCGAAACGAGCATGTAACAGAGTCTGCCGTTCGGCGGGCGACAAATGGAATGAAGGAAGCAGACCTCTCGATATCTGCCATACTAAACGACCTGTTCAATCCCCTATCTAAAAAGCGAGTACAAGAGCTAGATCTTACTGAGGAAGAAGAGACGAGATATGTCTCTCGGCTTAGCAGAGAGATTGAAAGTAGTGGGAGAGACAGCTCCGTGGCCATCGGTAAGCATCGTCAGTGATACGAGCAACTGATATCTAAATTGTCTATACAGGCTGTTTTGCTCAATATCCCAACATGCGGCAACATGATGCCAACTTCTCAAGATACGAAAAAGCCAACGAATGTTTGATAACCTATGATCTCCTCTCAGCCGCGATGTACTCGGATGGGGAGTTTGCGCTTCTTCAATACCTACCGTATACCTTAGTGCCATTCTACCCACTCTTTGGCCAGCGGGGCACCCAAGTGGAGCGCTCACAAGCCGACTGGGAGGTAAGTCTATGCTCGTGACAAAGATCAACCGCGTAATGCCTCCTACAGTACTTGCAAGTAACCCGTGCAAATGAAGAGATCTACAAATCTATGTCCCGCGGTCTTCGAAATTCAAGTGCCAACAGTGATTACAGGCATCTACTCACCTCACCCACGCTACAACTAGAGTTCGTCGCATATATCAATCGAATAATATCGCCCCCTATTAGACCAGTCTGTCTGACGCCTTGTACTACCATTTACACTTCTGATCTTGTATTCACAGATCAACAGCCAGATTGTTCGAGCAGAAGAAAGAGCAGTTCTGACACGCCTTGTTGATATAATGATTTCACTGGACCTGCGCTTTCTACAAGAGAGGACGGAGGATGGCCAGCTGACGTATCGCCTCGATCCGTACGGCACTATTTGTTCATCATTTGCTAGTCCAGTAACGGCTAGTGTAGGCCCATCGACGTCTTTATCACGTATGACGGCAAGAGAGCGGCCGATATAGCCGTTTCGCGTTATGCTGTCCGACAATTAGTTGCTAATGAGGTTGGTTATTAAGTTCCTTGGCCGTCGCGAAGCCTAATGATGCCACGCGATTGTACTAGATAGATGCAAGGGTATCTGCGCGGCAGGCTGGAACCTTTGAAAGTAGCAAAGCAGGAAATTCGCTCTTCGCTAAAGAACAGTCAGTTCTAATTACCACGTCTCTTTTCCCTGTACTAACATTGCAAATTATTGAAGAGCTACAAGTCCGGATGATACGTCAGAGCCTCCTAATAAGCGTGCACGGGTCGCCGAGGCTGTAGGCAATCTTACCAAATTATCGTAGTAAACTCAACTGACGGAACGCGATTCCAGGTTCCAGTTGATTTCTTCGGCCGCCCTATTATCCGGCCAAAAAATGACCAACCTAAGGCATCGGAGAAGATGCAGAAAGTCCACGTCACGTATCGTTTTGCCGAAGGCAATTCAGCAGCCGTGCGGAAGCCAGTCAAAGTCGAGGCATTCTTGTGAACGACGAGTTTGGGTGGCTTGTACGTGCGTCATGCCCGTTCTAGGCAGGTTCTAGGGCCTTCTGATGAAAACTATACCATGTTTCACGCGATTGTAGTCCGTACATTCCAATACGACAACTAAAATGATCTGGTATATTCATGCTCGACGGGTAGAGCCATTGGCTAGCACATTTCTTCATAAAGATGACATCGGTTTGTTTAGATTAAGCTGGTCGAAACACGCTAAGTGACAGAGGCGTCACAGACCTTTTCCCTCTAGTTTGCGTCGGACCGAGCAATGGTTACAAGAAAATTGGACATGAATCAAGAAGACAGTATTTGTCCGCGGATCTCTGATGGACACAAGGGAGCGAATTGTGTATGGTTCGCATTTTGGAGCTTAAAAATATCAATGTGACGACACTCTGACCCTCGGCGCTATTTGTTCGCCAATGCGCTCCGTTGAATCAGTTACCAGAGGCCTCTTACGGATGTCAGGGGAAAAACTAAAGTTCTGCCGTCGGAGCATGTGCTCAAAGGTAATATAATTGGCTGTTCGATAACAGTAGTGGCCTCGTTCACATCCATAATCTGGCTTTCTCCGCGCCTCGACCTCGAAGATTAAGAAGGCAAATGACAGGTCTATTGCCATCCTCAAGCTTAACTGTATGTAATGCCTAGCATTTTTTTTTCACTGCCCTCTCTTCCTCCTTCATTCATCGTCGAGTATCATGAGACTAACTGACAACACTTCTTTTTTTTCTCCCGTCCTATCTCGATTGGGGGCTACGTCCGTCGTATAGGCGACATCCCGCTCTGTCTTGCTTGGTATATAAACCCTCGGAATTCATCCTGAGATGCCAACCAATTCCTGTGGATCTACCAACCTCGCAATCGTTTAACATGTTCGCTCGTATCTTCACTCTCCTCTCGGCCTTGGCCATCGCTGCTCCCGTTGTTTCTGCCGTCCCAACCGTACGTCTCCAGCTTCCCTGTGCATAGCATGATGTCTGACCCGTCCCAAGTTTGGGAACGGTAATTCATGCAGCACAGGCACTATCCAGTGCTGCCAATCAATCCAGAGTGTAATAATGCTTTTTTTTGACTGTTGGAATAACCGTGTAATTATGTTGCACTGTATAGGCCCATAGCCATGAGGTTGCAGAACTCATTGGATCAGTGGGAGGGTCCCTGAATGGCATAACTGGAACCGTTGGCATTAATTGCGTCCACATTGGTGCTGTCACCAACAGCTGCACTGCCCAGACTGCTTGCTGCACCGGTGGCCGAACTGTAAGTCGTCCGAAATTCATGATTTGACGTTTACTCACATATCATGCTCAGATTGGTCTTGTAGCTGTCGGATGCAGTCCCATCAGTCTCTGATTATGCCTCTCTTAAAGTATCACATTAGAATACTCCGGACAGTCGCAGAGTTGTTTACGCTCTATTCTATATTATGAACAATCAGACAGGTTTCCCTAATCATGTTTTTGGCTCGGTGAGCTCTGACCAGCGACAAATGAAGGAAAGGGCGATGAAGAGAATCTTAAGTTCCCTGTCAGGACAGTTGAGTAACAATAGAAAGCCCCGATAACCTGACCGCACTTAACGCGTCAAGAGATGAGGCGCTCAGAACTGAATTACCACGCAACGAATAACTAGCCATTAAAATCATCAATAATAATTTACAGCACATAACGGAAATCTCTGTTTTGCTTGTCTGTCAAATCGAGGAATGCCTGGAAGCAAATGTAGTGAGAACAACGACACAACTATGCAGTTGCAGAAAAAAATTGACCTTGTCGACCTTCGCCTCAATTGTTGTGCCATCTGGCAACTCCTTTTTGATATAGACGTCATCATAACTATAGTCCCGCTCTTCTGTATTGCGCTTATTATTTTCGCGTGCAAGAACGATGCGAAGGATTAAAATGGTGATAGCCGCGGCAATATTACATCCTGCAATAATAGACCAAGGTACACGGTTGCTACGGGGCCGTTAGTCGTTCTAACCTGTCAATAACGAATGCAGAACGAACCGAGGAGCGTATTTAATTTCCCACATCAGAGGACCAACAGCATTACCAAGGCCGTAGGCAACAAGGAGAATGGCGTTGACCGTTGTGCCTATACGGCGCAGTTAGGGCGTTTGTCCTAAAATACATCAAATACGCACGCTTGGTATGTCCCGCAACAAGCACATTGGTCCACCCCAAGATGACTACTAGTGGCACAATGGATAAGACTGTTCAGGGTCGGATCAACTACTTGCTGCTGCAAGGAAGAAAAAATGTACCCACTATTTACCCAATAAGAGAACAGAAGTCCGATCTTGTTTTTGAACGGCAGTGTCTCGACGAGAATGGTTCCAAGGGTAGCGGGTAAATAAAATACCACGACAGTATATGCGCGGCCGAATTTAGGGAATGCAACCAACGTAATCCCTACTAAAATGGCAATGACTATAGAAAAGGTCATTCCCATCGCCGTCTCGAGCAAGAGGTGATACTTGCTTTCGACAACGCCATCCACGCATCCAAGAAGAGTCGTCTGAATCAAGTTGAATCCAAATTCTTTCACAATGATTTGGCGCTGGTTAGTGATCTAAATGAGAAATGAGCGGCAAGATCGCGGGTAGCAAGGGAAGCAAAGAAGTACAGAATTGAAAATTTGGCTGGAAGAAAGTCGATTAATTGCGTCGTATTAAGAAGCAGGGTCAACGTACGATAGTGCGGCGAAGAGGGCCAAGAGATAGGTCTTGGGATCGGTCAGTGCCTCGACAAACCTAGACCATTCTCTCATCAAGAGCCAAAACAGATGATAGCCACGTACTGTGCCTTCTTCCAGCGTTTATTCTCAACGCCGGCCTGATTGACTTTGATACGTCGGATGGCAAGAACACGTTCTTCTGGCGTGAGGAAGTATGCATTTGCCGGAGAGTCAGGAAAGAAGAACCTGATTGTTTCTATCTCAGGCTAGGCTCATCAGCGCGAGGAATACACTAACCAGAACACCACGGAAGTTACTAAAGTAATCAACCCAATAATAATCATCAGCCTTGTGGCGTATTAGGTGCAGAGTCTTATCAACTACGATAACGACATACCATTTCCATGGCGCAAAATGGGGCGTCTGGTTGTAAAGTGTTAAATTTAGCTGAGGTGTAGAGAGTGGGAGCGTACCTTGGTATATGTTACACCAAAACTAACAAAACCAAGGAAAATAAGAGCAAAACCATTCATCAAGACTGTTCATAAGGTGAACACTCTAGCCTCAGACGAGTGACTACTTACACCAATAGCCCACTCTCTTGCTTTGTTCATCTCTTGTATAAAACATTGCAGTAACGAGCATGAATCCAGGTGTGATGGCACCTAGGAGAGATTACACAAAACAAACGACGAATAGGCAGAGCGTACCTTCGCAAGCGCCGAGGATGAATCGCACCGCAAATAATGAGCCAAAAGAATTGCAAGCAGCATGAGCTAGCAGTGCTACAGCCCACACAAAGACGTTGATGCTGGGAAGATATGATTAGATTTGCGTCATTATGCAGCCGTCATTCTTACCTCATCCACTTTCCGATGGGAAAGCGCTGTAGAGCTAGATTTTGAGGATACTTTGGAAGCAAGGGTACGTTAGAAGGTGAGGAACGAACAAACGTTTGACATACTTCAAAAGCAAGATAACTGAGATAGAAGATAGTTCCTAACCAGTTAAATTGATTCCGGTTCAAATGTGCGTCTTCTCTGTTTCAAGGAGTCAGGTTGCAATTTACTGACGGATGGGCGACAGACGAACAAGATGCCTAGCACAGCTGCTTGACCGAGTGATATCTTATCGGCAAAAGTCATTCTAAGGGTTGTCAAGACGCGCTCGGGATTGCGGCTAAGCCAACGTACGAGTACATGACTTAATTCGGCTCAGAGTCAGATCCTGGAGGGATATAGGGGACACCACGTACTACACATGAGCGGTAAGATGTACATGTCAATCTTGCGCCTTGGTAGAGGAGTCAGACCATAGAAATCTTGTTTGGAATCCTCGTACCTTAGACGGGCGGCCTCTTTTGGATCCAATGGCTCATCATCAGTACCTGCAGCCAGATGAGCAGCTACATCGACGTCCTCGCTGCGAAAGACAGATACATTGTCACGGTGGGCACCTTTCTTCTCGGATTCGCAGCTGCTGAAGTCCATGGACGGAAAGAGACAACTGAAGCAAGTTTTATGGCATTCAGGTTTGAATTGTTGCCCAGGTATATAAAATTAGCTTAGCCCTGCCAGACCCGTACAAGGCTAGTATGGGCGGTCACGCCGATGATCTCGAAGGTTTGATAAAAAAAATCTGCGCGTCTTTCCCATACTTACGATGAGTGTCACTGTCAGACCCCAGAGGGAATGTAACTTTTGGAGAACAACGGGTCAGTGGCGCCCATCATGGTATCTAGTACGCCGGATTCCGAACGACTTCTCCGGGGCTGCGCAGGTCAAGCAAAGAGGTTGTTCCGGTCATCGCGTTCACAAAAGGGCCAACATAAAGCACTTATGGCAGCGCGGCGTAAGTTCAAGTTCAAAACGGCGGTATGATGCCTTCTCTCACGCGATGCGGCTGAAAACGCCGATCCACGTGTCCCCTGATTCCTCTTGTGCCACACCCTTCAATTCAAAATTGAGCGTGTCCCTTCCCTGAAACCTTTGAGTACAAATCGAAGCACTGCGTTTCGCGCGTCCAGCACGGACATTATATATTCTACGAGTTGTAGCCCAACTGTTCCATACTGATCATTCGCAATGACATCTGAATCTAAAGCCGTTGTTGTGAAAAAGGAATGGAAACTTGAGCCAGAAACAGAATACAGGTTTGAGTTGGACCCTGGGACCTCGCTTGCGATCAAGGTGCGTAGATCTAACCAGTTTCGTGGCGCAAAGATTTGACTACATTTTGTCATAAGCTTATCGAAGGATATGCTGAAATCTTCGGCTTTGAACTTGTAGAGGGCAAATCATACATTTTTGGCTCCGAATGCAAAGCCGCCGTTTACACCTGGCAGGGATGTACGATCGAGATGAGTTTACGATTCTATTTGACTCGCGACGAATGTTCTTATTTCAAAGCACGTTATAGGTCAACCTTCGACGGAGTATGTCTCAGAAGAAACCCCAATGTCAGCTTATGCGAATTTGCATATCGCATTGGAACAGATGCGCGTTCGTTCTCTAAGAAAAGTCCACGGATCACCACCGCAGGATGATGAGCCAAACACAGCCGTAGAGCCTCCACGGGTCCTGATTTTAGGTCCCGAAAACTCTGGAAAAACAACGGTGTGTAAAATATTGACAACTATGCTGTGAGAGCAGGACAAGGGTGGACAC
>WION01000646.1:0-26105 GCA_015039365.1 Amanita rubescens
GAAACCCTTAGTGACCGTCTCAACCCAATGATGACTCCTGATGGTTGGGATGTGACTATATTACGACAACTACAAACGACGATTAACAATCTCGTATGGAGACATGATCGTAACCCTAATAGACCCAATACCAATAACGAATATCAAGACGCCGCCGTTATCGCACTTCAAACAGGACATACAATTGAAGGACACGATGTCCCTATCCCTGAAAACCCGACACGCCGCACTATCTTTCATCTACACGGACCCGATCCCTCAGCTGAACGGTTAGTATCATTTGAACCGAATAACCTAGCCTTCGACGGAGAAGATATTCCTGGAACCCAAGGCTGTTACATGTGCGGAGGTCCACACCACACCACTGAACACCATCAACGAAGAGAAATGCGTCGAGGACCAGTGCATGAAGAAACACCCCCTCCCGCTTATCCGGATGCTGTATTTCAACCGCCACTGCCCACACCATTCGAACAAATCCCCGAACGACGAATGGCTGCCGCTTCACCGGTTACCAGTATTGATTCCGCCCAACTCGAGCAAGGCGAACCTTCCCCACTTATTGAAAGAAGACGACGAGGAACAAATACTCGTCCTCCGAGTAACCGTTTTACTCCCAACTCTACCGGACCCCCACCATCACGACGAAACCTTGGAAATCGTCGAGGCCAATCAACACGAGGACAGTTACGTCCTGTCGCCACTATGACTGCTTCCAATACACGAGAAGAGCGATCGACTCTTCAAGAACGTCTTACCGATAACCGTCGTCGCCGTCGTCACCCTTGGCAAGGAAACGAAGACTCTTACACCTATGACAGTGACGCCGAACACAATCGTGACACATAGTTACAAATTATTTCAATATTCGGTGAATATTGGACTTCGTATGTAGGAGAAGGGCTATGTTACAAACGTATGTCATGGCCTATCTTTTTCTTATCTTATCATCTCTCCTATGTTGTTATTTGCATATGCGTTCCTTCCGGAACGTTTATCGTTTATCATATGCCAATTACCTTTATCACATGCATGTTCGTTTTCACATGTTAACCGTTGTAACGTGCCGATACCGGCTACGTTGTACTCAGTGCTCAAACCCGACACATGGCGGGCTCCGACCTCCGACACTGCGGACCCCGAAACCCGACATCGGACGCATCGGATCGTCGGACGCATGTAGTACATGAGGTAGACATTATATAAACGTGTCGTAGTTTAGTTTTATACACCTTCTTTCCTTCCGACCACTTTAGTTCAATCGTCCGACAGTGCGGCCGAGGTTGGGTGCGACTGCCCCGTCCACCGAACTCATTCGGCACACGCCGAAACACTCGGGGGTTGTGCGCAACACAGCCTCTTTTGAGTTGTTACAACTGGAGCCCACCGCTCGGTCCAGCCTTTGGCCGCACTCAAGAAACCCTCGTTTTTCATTCACAAACAGCCCCGGAGGCGCTCATTCTTTCTGGACGGCCCCATCAGCTCATTCCCGCTCCCATACATCTGCTAGTTACCGCCAAACACGCCGCATCTGCACTACAGCCCTCCGACATACACAGCACCGCTGCTATCTGCCATCCGCCACATCAGCTCCGATCTGCCCACCTACGCATCATTCCTGGCTCCGCACCCCGCCACTCGATGCCTACAGTCATCCGCAGCCCTATCGGATCCCATCAAGCACCATCCGCATGCACTGCCTCGCACCACGTGTCCGCCTCGTGCACCATGGCCCGCTTTTACATCCTACCCCGTTGCTCGATGTTTACAGCCTACCAGATCCCGCCTGGCGACGTCTACAGCTTACTGCACCCTTACTGGATCGCATCAGAAACCATCGGGAGCCAGCCAAGCCAGCCACACGACGTCCACAGCCTATTGCAGCCTTATCGGGACTTATCGGAGCCCATCGACTGCTATCGCGCGCCCTATTCCTCAGCTGCCGACTTGTAGCATACCTCATGTTCAGGCCTCATGTATCAGACACTCCCGGAGCACAGCCGCCAGTCATTTCACGCCAACCCGACCCTTCGTCGTCGGATCGCATTCCCTACCTCACCGACATGTGTAGACCACACTCCTGCACCTTCCCTTCACTTCTTGCACTTGCCACAGCCGTCCGCCGCCGCTCCTATGCCTTTCGGACACTACCAGCACCTCGGCTCACTCTACCACCGTTCCGCCGACACCCGCGAGTCGCAATTCTTTTTTTTCAGCCTTTTTTTTCTTTTCTACCCAGGATCGGGATACGGCGTAGCCGTATTCATTCAAAACGGCCAAGTTCACGCTCAATCGGACCCTCAACCCATGTCTCATCACCATCGGCATCACCTCAGCTCCAAAACCCTTATCAAGCCAGCCCGAAGCGTTAACAGAGTGTGGGGGATGTTGGAACAGAATCAGGATAACGGATATCAGTACGCACAACGCAGGACTCACCTTAGGCCCTTTATCATTTGACTAGCACTACCGACTCCGACACCACTCTTTAACACCGTATTGCGCCGACGGCGTCTCAGGAAACATCATAGCAGCCTTACAGGGGTCCGTGCTATTGATTCGGATTACTGGGATGACCGCGATCGCGGGAAGTAGCGCCCCACCTCGCCAACACTTTCTACCGCCTACGACAACATCCGCCGACACGCCATCTGCTATCTGCACCTCGACACGCCCCTCCTCCACATCCCGACAACATCCGCAGCACGCCGACTGCCACTGAGACCTCCGACACTTCCTGAACCCTATCGCCATCCCCGACTCCCTTGTTTGCAACTACCTACGCACAATCGGACGCCGTCGACACTACGTCTCACCTCCGATGCCTCTTCCGTCGACGCCGACATTCCGTCTCGTTCAATCACAGACTTCCGCTGCCCTTCCGACTCGGACACTCCGCTTCCGACACTTCACCTCGTTCATCCACCAACCCGATGCAGGTTGACGGTGATGTCAACATTCAAAACTGGTGAGCGGGTGTAATGTGCCGATACCGGCTACGTTGTACTCAGTGCTCAAACCCGACACATGGCGGGCTCCGACCTCCGACACTGCGGACCCCGAAACCCGACATCGGACGCATCGGATCGTCGGACGCATGTAGTACATGAGGTAGACATTATATAAACGTGTCGTAGTTTAGTTTTATACACCTTCTTTCCTTCCGACCACTTTAGTTCAATCGTCCGACAGTGCGGCCGAGGTTGGGTGCGACTGCCCCGTCCACCGAACTCATTCGGCACACGCCGAAACACTCGGGGGTTGTGCGCAACACAGCCTCTTTTGAGTTGTTACACCGTTTCATTATCACATGCAACCGTTTTCATTATCACATGCATATATACTTACCATATTTACGTATGTACTCTGTACTATATAAATCACGCAAATATACGACTAGACCTCAGTCTAGTTTTAACAGTCAAAATCTGTCTCATTATCGTCTAAGCTCCCTTGAGGACTTATCCGATAACGCCCTTACTCTTTGAACGTTCTTAAGTGCCGGAATTCCCCTGAGGAACCTACGGTGCCTGATAGGCTTGACTTATCAGTGAACGAATAAACGTAACAGTGTCTGGGTGCTGTGATCCAAGCTTTTCTTTCCTTGCCTCCATGACTTCTACCTCCAACTTCTCTGCCTCATCCCACCTCCCCTGGTTCCTGTATGTGCATGCTAGATTAGCCATGCTGGTAAGAGTGTGTGGGTGCTGTGATCCAAGCTTTTCTTTCCTTGCCTCCATGACTTCTACATCTAGCTTCTCTGCCTCATCCCACTTCCCCTTGTTCCAATATGTGGATGCTAGATTAGCCATGCTAGTAAGAGTGTGTGGGTGCTGTGATCCCAGCTTTTCTTTGCTTGCCTCCATGACTTCTACCTCCAGCTTCTCTGCCTCATCCCACCTCCCCTGCTTCCTGTATGTGGATGCTAGATGAGCCATGCTATTCAGAACTAATGGATGTTTTGGTCCAAAATTTCCTCTCCTTCTTTCCAGCATCCACATCCTTAGCTTTTCCAGTTCATTCCAACTCCCAATCTGATGGAATACAAGTGAAAATCGATCACATTCATCATCATAATAAAAGCTGTTTAGGTTCAGCAGTGCTGCTTGATTATTGATTGTTCTTATGTGTGGTGCAAGCAATGCACAATATTCATAATTGTCAATCCTATAGTCCAATTCCATGGAACAACCCAGAAATGCCTTTGTCATAAGAAACTGCTGGGCAATTTCCATCTTTGGAACTCTATTCCTGCTCCAAGCATGCACTAAAGGATGCACTGAATAAAGGTTTCCACTGCTCTTAATGAGGGAAAATGACAGCAGCACTTGAATTCCTAATTGAAATTGGATTTTATTCCATTCCCCCTTCTCATCCAAGAACAAGACCTTAGCATTTAACATTGTTATTGAAAGAGGGAGACCAGATTCCTTTTCTTTATCAATGTTTCTCTTCTTATAGTTCTCTGCAGCATTTTTGAACAACTCTTCTGGTATATTCTCATGATGTAAAAATGCAATTATCTGATATAGAGTAATGGCACTCTCAGCTGCTATAGCTTTAGGATTGCTTTTTTGTGTAGCTCTTGCTTCAATCTCTTTCATTGACATTTCCCAAGTTCCATAGGTGCAGGATCCATAATCAGATGCTCCTTCAAATAAAGGATTAGACATTAATTGATTATGATTCTTGGCATATAATTCCAGATAATCATCAAGGGGGCATTTACAAGTTAGCATATATGCCCCAGCTTGGTCAATTGCAAGTGGAATACCTCCCAGCATTGAAACAAGCTGTTTGGCCATGGTTTGGATATTTTCTGATGCATAATTTAGCTTGGCTGATTTGGATAACAGAGATAATGCCTCTTCTTCTCCCATTTCAAGAACCTCCATTGAATTCTCTGTGATTCTCATCAGTTCCAAATTCCTGCTTGTTATCAAGATATTTCCTCCATTTCCAGGAGGAAGGAACTTTTCTACCACTTGGTATCCACCATCTGCATTATCATATATCATCAACCAATTCAACTTTTTAGAAATCCACTTGAGAGCAGATCCAGCTGAAGAGGCAGCTTCAGCAGTGCCACTATTTGCCTGAGCAATCTGCTTGAGTCTGAGATCAATCATACTCTCTGAAGAAGCATCAATCCAAAATATGTCAGAATATCTATGAAAGACTTTACTCAATTCTCTTATGTAGCCATGTAAAGTGTCTAGTAGCACTCACAGTGTTTCATGTTGTTCAATGAATTTCAAGCAAATTTGAGTCTTTCCGATGCCTCCCATACCATGCAAAAGAAATGACTTCCTTTGTCCTTTGGCATTGGACCCAAAATAATCCTTTAGCCTCTCTAGGTATATACCACGACCTGTAAACATGGTACTAGAATGCCTCAGAGGAGGCAAGGGTGGTAGGATATCAGGAGAAACAACTGAGTGATGGAATGTTTGCTAAGAGTTATCATGATC
This sequence comes from Amanita rubescens, assembly GCA_015039365.1. Classification (NCBI taxonomy): domain Eukaryota; kingdom Fungi; phylum Basidiomycota; class Agaricomycetes; order Agaricales; family Amanitaceae; genus Amanita; species Amanita rubescens. Next base: position 5,472 of record WION01000646.1, read on the forward strand.
ATTGATATCACCACTAGCCCAAAGTTACATACATAATTTCCATGGACTCCAAGGAACTGGCTACCTGTGACAAAAACATTCTGAGGCCCAGTGAAGAAATTGCCACCTGAGCTACCCAAAGCTGGAAAGCTCAGTTGGTTATCCCTTATCATGTGGTTTTGGTTACTTGTTGTCCTGTGGGAGTGTGGTTGTTAAAGACAAAGAGCAATCATAACACAGTTACAACTGGTGGCACACACCTATTAGTATTTGGACTATGATTTCCTGGAATACCTGCTGGAGAAGATTGCCTGAGAAGATGCAGTAGTACCTAAGCTGATCTGTGGATAGCTGCTGATAGACCCTTCGTACCCAGTCATGGTTTCTTTAGCCCCATTGGGGTCAGCATTCACTCCATCTGGATCATACTCTGTGTCGAAGCTCGAAGGACCTCTAGTATCCCTTGTCTTCTTGCTCCCATCGTCATCGGAATGGGTTGATAAAGCACGTTTGGGACTGGTCGCCAAGAACGGATGCATGATGACGGCGTAGAAGGAGGATCGTTGCAAAGCTGTACTAGCGGCTGATCTAAGTTTTCCCACGCAATTCGCCTCGTTACTACTCTGACAAGTTGTTTTCGTAACCAATAAATGTGGCTCCACCAGTGCCGCAAGTCTCGCTACGCTCGGACAGGGTGCTGCAGCGTCCCGCACATAAGGAGTGAAATGAAATCAAACATTTGAGATATACATCAAAGAGACCAAGAGACTTAAATTCAGTTTTCCGTCATGGCGACATCCTCCGAGTCCTTCCAATCCTTATCGCTTGATTCGGCGGTCGCTTTTTCTTTTCCTTTCCCAGACCGGGTTTTCGTCTCGGTTTTACGCAATTTCGCCTTGGCGGACGGAGTCGTAATGGTCTGAGTTGTTTGAGCTGATGACTCATGAGAAGTTATTGGACCTGACAGGTAGACACAGAAGGCGATGCGGTGACGGGTGAAGAACAAGGGTCTGTCTTTCTCTTTTTCGCCGTGAACAACGCGTCTAATTGTTTCATCACGTTTGGCCATGACGTTTCAGCGGGGTGAAAATCTAGGACTTCCGTTGTCCGGCATTTCTACATCTGCTTCCGAATGTGCAACGATGCGAATACGATCGATTAGGAATTGGTAAGCCTGAGAAGTGCACAAAGTAGAAAGGATGGAAGTAGTGATTACTTTTCGCAGCCCGTTCTTTTGGCGGTCAGGAAATGTGAGCAGTTGCACTTTCATCAGGACTAACGTTCTGGGACGCAGTTTGTCGTACATCAGTTGTCTTCTGCGTCCACGATTTCCCGCTGCAGGAGCTTGGCGTTTACCAGACGAAAGACAGGGCCACCGAAGTCAGGAAGGAGACGAGGATCGTAATACGCGCCGACAGTGATATCTATGCGCCGTTAATAGATACCTGAACCCAACGGAGACAAACTATTACCGCCGTTGGGAGGGATGGTTGGCTTCGCAGACTCCGCGGATCGAAACACGCGTTTGCCGTTACGCTCGCTACTGTTTCAGACGATCCGTCTGACCTGTCCTGCTAGCTCCACTCGTCCAACGCTTGTTGACTGAGTTTGCGGACCTCATCTACCTTATCATTGTTGATGCTACTAAAAGCGACGAAATTGAACCCCTCATCTCGTCGTTTTGCGGCCCACCAGATGATGATGGTCGATATCATGGCGCAGGCCCTCTTCGAACTGTCGTCCTCACTAAAGCTCGGTGGCGCAACTTCCCCCCCGCTCATCTGACAATCCCTCGTGGACAGATATTTTGTAGTCATGACCATTTGAGACGAACACATGATATATACAATGGACTATCATACAGTAACTTAGCATAGCAAGCAAGCATACCCGAGATTGGTCAACCGATTCCATTAAACCCGCCCGAGCCCACTCATCTCCCACATCATCGTCCCCGTCACAAACGGCACCTTGAAAACCAAGCTGATTATCCATACAAGAGGCCACGCCCAACCACTTGACATTGCGCCCAACGACGTAATAACGTTCGTTGACCGCTTCGTCAGCCGGATCGTGCCAACCGCACGGTCATACCTCGTCGATGCATACTCTTCAAGCAGTTTGTCAGCGGCAGAGGGATCTTGTGGGAATAGCTCCATGTGCTTTACGAGCACGGGAGCGAGGCCAATCGCATCTCGAAGACCAAGGTTCATGCCTTGTCCACCGATGGGAGAATGGATGTGGGCTGCATCGCCGATGAGGAATACGACGCGGGGATTCGGGTTGTCCTGGTTCTTGTTCTGCGCGTGAAGCTGAACAAGGAATTTGTCCGCGATGGCTGCATGCGTTCGGAATCTCGTCGACCATAGCATTTTGTCAATCTTTATACCGCCCTCTTCTCCCTTGTTGGGGTACAAAAAACTAGGTCGGATTCGGTCCAAATACTGCTGGAAATACTCCACATCGGGGAACGGGGGTGGTTGCCCTTCCTCTTTAGGAACGTTGAACCCGATTCTGAATAGGTTATCCTCTGTCGACTCGTACGACTCGGGATAGCGCGATCGGGGTAAAGGAATGGAAATGTAGAAGCTGGGATAGGCGGGATATCCAAAGAACTCGTCACGAGCCAAGCACGGGGGAGTAGAGGTGAACGTCACGTCTGCCATGACCATCTGTTGCACGTTCTTGTCATCAATGGACGCGCCATCTGGGTCGGCAAAACCGACGTTGACGAGTTGGCGAACGGCAGATCGCGCACCGTCAGCAGCTATGATGTATTTAGCCTTGATCTTTTCTCCATTATCGAACGTCGCGACGATCAGCCCGTCCTTGTCTTCATCGTCAGATAACCCGACAAGTCGATACGGTCTTTCCACTTTGATTCCTTGTTCTTCGGCTTTCTTCTCCAGTACTCGTTCAGTGGTATACTGAGACACGAGCATAACGAAGGGGTAGCGTGTACGCCCCTTCAAAGAGGTAAAGTCTACGCGAGAGAGAGGTCCGGAAGACGTATAGACATTTGCGCATTTGGCTTTTATCCCGTGTTCGATGAGGTCATCTGTGACTTGAATAGTATCGAGAGCCTGTACATTTACGGTCTGGAGTCTGGCTTTGGACTTGGGGGACGGTACATACCTCAAGAGTTGCAGCGTGTACTGCTAACGCGCGAGATGATAGTGGCCTCATGTTCCTCTCGACAGCGTCAACGATGACTAGGTCTTTGCATCCTTGAAAAGCAAGTGATGTGGCAGCTGCTAATCCAGTTGGACCGGCACCGACAACGAGGACAGTTGTTTGCTGCGGTAACATGGTGGCTGCAAGAGAGTCCGTTTTCGGAACGGAGCAAGTCCCATCATAAACAGTGGGACGGAAGAAGAGAAGCGTCTTTGACAAATTGTTATGACGTCAGCATGTTGAAGTTATGGTCTTGCCTACCAACACCGTAGTCTCTCGCTCCACGCTATCTGATACTCCCCCTCTGTTAATGTACCTCATCGCATCGAGAAGCTGCATCGATTCCGACTATCATTTCCCAGGCTATTCTCCCCTCCTCTCACTCTTCCATGGTACTCCACTTGAAGGCCAAGGACTCTTCACGCGTTGTCGTCCAGCTATTGTACGCGGACCCACTTTTCTAGCATACATAGGTTCAGGCAAACGGCATCAAGAAATTTGGGAAGACTGTTGACGAAGTTGTCAATGTCGTAACCGCAAATGCCTCAGCGTTTCGGCAGCCCAAAATCGAGGGTCCACAGGGGGCTTCGTGTTTTAGAAAGCGGCAGGTGTGCTGCCTACACCGATATCTTTTTCAGTGAAACTAACAGTTTTTTATTTTTCAGAATGACCTCTATTGGGTGGGCCTAGTACAACTGCTAATCTAGGATCGGAAAAATCATGGAACGTTCAAGACTTAACCAACCAGGGTCAAGCCCGCCCAAGCGCACTAAGCTCCCAAGCTAATTTCCCCGCCACAAACGACAGCATGAAGAACAGTCTCACCGCCCACAGAATAACGTACCTACTCCAACCGTGCGCCAACGTACCCAACATCGTCTGAATGCTCGCAGATCGCTTCGTCACCTGGATCGTCTTGAGCGCAACCTCACGCCTCAATGACGCGTAATCTTCTAAAAGTTTATCGGCTGAAGAAGGATCATGCGGGAACAACTTCATGTGCTTTAAGAGCACAGGAGCGAGGCCAATCGCTTCTCGTAGGCCGAGATTCATCCCTTGCCCTCCAATGGGAGAGTGGATGTGAGCTGGATTGCCGATGAGGAATGCGACGCGGGGATTCGAGGAGTGGCTTTGGCTCCCGTTCTGCGTGTGGAGCCGGACGAGGTACTTTTCCGCGATGGCAGAATGCGTAGGAACCTCCTCGACCAAAACACCCTATTAATCTTTATGCTTCCCGCTCCTCTCTTTCCTGGGTACAAAAACTTGGGTCGAATTTTATCCAAATACTTCTGGAAGTAAGCAGCGTCGGGAGACGAAGGTGGTGGCCCATCTTCCTTGGGTATGTTAAATTCGATCCTGTATATGCTATCTGATGATGAATCGTACGCCTCAGGATAGCGTGATCTGGGGATAGGAATGGCGAGGCAGGAGTTGGACTTGGAGGTATACCTAAAGACCTGATCGCGTGGCAAGATGTCCGTTGGATTGGGGGGACAAGGTTACTTCGGCCAAGGCCATCTGGGTCACCTTGTCATCAATAAACGCATCATCTCCCTTTGTCCATTATCGAACGTCGCGACGATCGATTCATCTTCACTATCCGATAGCCCAACAAGTCGATATGGTCTTTCCACTTTGATACCTCGTTCTACGGCTTCTTTCTACAGAATCCGCTCCGTTGTATATTGGGACACGAGCAACATGAACAGGAACCTTGTATCTCCCTTCAGATATTTAAAGTCTGCGTCGAAGAGCATCCCAGCGTCGGTGTAAAGTTTAACATTCTTCGCTTTAACCCCGAGTTCATTGAGCTTGGAGGCAACTTGAAGAGGTTCGAGGACCTGTACGTTGTTATTGGACGTTGAAATACACGATGGCCCCGCTCACCTCGAGAGTTGAACTATGCATGACTATCGCGCGAGAGGATACTGGCCTCGCGGTTCTTTCGACAGCATCAACGATGACGAAGTCTTTGTATCCTTGGAATGAGAGTGATAGGGCAAGTGCTAGTCCAACTGGACCAGCACCGACTATGAGAATACCCGTTTGCTGCGGTAACATTGGCGATTCGGATGAGAAGAACAGAGAACGGGACGTACTTTAAAAGGGGCGACTCCGAGTCCAATCCTCACAGCTCAGATGAGTAAGTATCATCTAGCTTGACTAGTTTGATGGCCCGTAGCATGCGGTTCCCTGATAGACTGGAGATTGACATGGGTACTGGTAAGGGTACGATGTTCGAATTCTCAACCCAATACAAGCACTTCAATCTCACAGAGTTCCTAGTCTTTGTTTAACTTGATTCCTTTGCATGAACACACGGCCTTCATGTGATAGATGGATGCTGGAGGTTGCACAATCAAGATAAGGCCGCTGATGAGCCTCCACGCAGTCACTGCTGGCAGCATCACCGGTCATTGCTTACCCTCAGTAAAATTAACTCATGCCCAATGCAAGTTGTAGAAGTTGTTCTTGTTGGTAACGATCAATCCCAAACTGGGAACGCAGACCATTTCTGAATTTTTGAAATTCCGATTGCCACCTTTCGTCTTCTTTCCCCATAAGTTATCTGATTGGAATCCTATAGCCGACGACCTTCCGTGATTTTCTTTCCCCCTGTTTTTCGGTTCTTGTCACTTTTGGATCATATCAAACATCCTCTTTTTCAAGACACCGACGACATTGACGCGTAACTATCGTTAGTCAAAATGCGTCATTGTTAGTCATGCCTCTCTTGTTCAACAGACCAGCGTAACGATGGGGACTAGAATCCAGATGCTAATCGCCTTTAGTTTCACGGTCAGTCCACCTTGAATCTGGTGCTTTACCCCTCTCAGTCCTAGGGCATTGATCACCGTTATCTGCCCTGCTCCCTGTGCCGAAAAGCCGTCATTTGTCACTCGAGCTTCAAGAATGTCGTCCCCATACGGCATTGTGATGTCCTCATCGCTTATTCTGGTGACACCACATGGGGGTGTATGCGCTCAAAAATGTCATCGAGTTATACCGAGACAACAAAAAGTTTACTTGAGGTGATCATGCCTTTCATTCTCTTCCCTTGTCGGCTGCCCCCTTGCCTTCGAAGTGCCCGACTCCGCTATTATTTTCCCCCGATTATTGTCCAGTCTGCCACGTCTTCTCTTTCCACGATGGCCACCTGTTGGGTCAAGGACTACTCACACGACCCGCGTTTCAGCATGCGCCGAATTTTCGGGTGGGCGTGCCATAAAGACGAATTGGGAAGACTCGTGTGACGTTGAAATCACCAATTTCGTAATCATAGGCTTCCGCGGCCCAGCATTTGAAGAGAATAGGGTAGTATGCACGCAGCGCTATTGCAAATTCATCTACCCAGGCTTCTTGCGGTTGGCGAGTATTTCAAGACAGTTTCTCCGTTGCGGGGTTTGGACCTGAATCCTGTCTCCGCAATGCGCGCCCAAAAAGGCGACATCGGCACCTTCCAAGCGATAAGCCCTTAACACGCCCCCGATCCGGCGCTGAAGACACCCATGAGCAGTTCGACGTTTACCACCTCTACCGTGATCGAATCTATCACCATTTAGACTCCCAGAAAAACTCGGACGACTTGCCACAAGCCACGGCTACGGGAATACCGTACGTGGCTCTCCTCCATCGTGGTGGTCCCCCAGCCATGTACGCTGAGGCGCCGCTGCACTTTCTGTCCTACGAAACCATACCTGGGTCTCTGACGCCTTGGAGTGGCTGCTCTCCGGCTCTTCGTATGACGCAGAAATAGCGGCATTGGAACTCGCTCTTCGATGGATCATGACCCCAAAGATGCAGTGGGGATGCCTACCTAGCGACCGACAAAAAAACGGTCTTGCTCAGTCTCCTCGACCTGGGCGCTCATTCTAGCTAGATGTTCTCGTTGAGGTGCAACCTTGCCCTCCTGGACCCCTTTTCTACGCGCCAAATCACTCTACACCTTATTACCCAGCCCGCGTTGGCATTAACGGGAACGACAAAGTAGATCGCATAGCGAGCTCACTTGCAGACCACCGAGAAATCCTGGCTATCTTCGAACAACACTTCATCGAGCGACATCTCCACAAGGCCACGGAACTATCGTACGCTGCCCACATACATAGGACGGCAATGGTTCAAAATCCGACGTGAGAGGAAAGTCATTCACCCACTCCAGGATCACGAGAGCATGCAAATTTCTTTTACGAGCTCTCTAAGGGCCCAATGAAGACCATGACGCGCATCGCTCATGCTATGACAAAACAAATCATGCACCCACACCAGTTCCTCAGGAATTCAATGAAGTGATACGTGTATCGTACAGGGAGTTATTTATAATAATGGTCAACAGATATATCCGAGAATTTCGGAACCGTAGTTCCCTAGCTGATGTATCATCAGGGCCGGCCGAGCCCACTAGCCTCCCATGCCATCTTCCTTGTCACAAATGGCAGCATGAATACCAGTCTCACCACCCACATGAAGTAACTCGCCCAACCGCCTGTCATTGCGCCCAATCTCGCAATAATACCCATCGACCTCTTCGTCAAGTGGATCGTGCAAAGGGCACTTGCATATCGCGTCGACGCGTACTCCTCTAGCAGTTTATCAGCGGCGGAAGGATCCCCCGGGAACAACTCCATGTGCTTTATGAGCACGGGAGCGAGGCTAATTGCGTCTCGTAGACCGAGATTCATCCCTTGCCCGCCAACGGGAGCATAAATGTGAGCTGCATCACCGATGAAGAATACAGCACGAGGGTTCGGGATTTGGCTGCGGCTCTTCGCGTGGAGTCGGACAAGGAACTCGTTTGCGATTGCTGCATGGACTCGGAACCGCGTCGACCATAATACCTTATCAATCTTTAAACTGCCCGCTTCTCTTTTGAATGGGTACATAAACGCGGGTAGAATCTTATCCAAATGCCCCTGGAAAAAATCCACACCGGGCGACGAAGGCGGTGGTCCGTCTTCCTTGGGTACGTTAAACCCGATTCTGTAAATCCCATCTGAGGTTGACTCGTGCGACTCTAGATAGGGTGATTTGGGGACAGGAATAGAGAGGAAGAAACCGAAATTGGAGACATATCTGGCGATTTTGTCTTGCACCATCTGCGCTGGAGGGGAGGCAAAGGTTACATCGGCAAAAACTAGTTGCGTCGCGTCCTTATCTGCGATAGTCTCGCCGTCAGGGTCGGCAAAGCTGACGTTGACGAGCTGGCGAACGGTGGAACGCGCACCGTCGGCTGCTATGACGTATTTCGCCTTGACCTGTTCTCTATTATCAAACGTTGCAACGATCATTCCGTCTTCGTCGGACAACCCAACAAGTCTATGTGGCCTGTTTACTTTGATTCCTTTCTCTTCTACTATGATAACTATCTTCTCTAGAACGCGTTCCGTGGTGTATTGGGACACTATCGCGATGTAGGGGTAACGTGTGTAGCGATGCAGAGAGCTTAAGTCTGCGCAGGATAGAAGCCCAGAAGAAGTGTAAATATTCATTTGGGTCGTTTTGATACCGTGTGCGGTGAGTTCATCCGTGATATTAAGAGCATCGAGGGCCTGCCATACGGTTGGAATGAGGTTACGATTGGACTTAAATTGAATAGACCTTGGTTCACCTCGAGAGTTGCAGGATGCACGACTATCGCGCGAGAGGATACAGGCCTTGCGCTCCTCTCGACAGCGTCAACAATGACGAAATCTTGGTATCCTTGGACGGAGAGCGATGCAGCGGCTGCTAGTCCACTTGGGCCAGCGCCGACGATGAGAACGGTGGTTTGTTGCGGTAACATGGTGAGATGATCATGAGAGTACGACGCTTTTTAAAGGGCCTAGTTCACTTGAAAACCCCCATGAAGAGGCTGTGTCAGTCCCTGTGAGGAATATCATAGCCATGTAAGGGTTCTCCGATGCCATAGGCCTCACCCTTGATTGGCCTATTACATTGGCAGCTGGCCTATCTTATCTCGGAACTTTTTTTCACACTGGGCCAACCACGGTTCACGTCGCTCTCCTACCCGTTTTTCTCTCCCGTAGCCCACTCGCCTGCTCTCAATCTGACGCGTTCCTTTTCATCTGCCATCCAATTATACATGCCACTCTGATGCTTTTCCGCCCAGGTTGGGTATCGGGTCAGAGCAGCCGATTAAGTTTTCAAATATTAGGGCTATAAAGTACGTCCACGTTTTCTCGCTTGCTTGTTATTCTTACGTTGGCGGCGTGCTATACCAGTGGCTTGACATATTCCAGTGTAAAAAGGAAGAGGACAAGCACCATCACACGATCCTCAAGTGGTACTCTCCCCGTAATGAGGCGTATTGGTTGTATCCCGGACACAACGAAATGGTGCGTAAAGTTCATGCCTCAGAATTCCTGTCACTCGCTATATGCGTTATATCTTACAGAATTGTCAGCTCAATCCAAGGTCACGGCCAATTTCGACGAGTTTACTCGAGGGTCAAAAGTCTAATGGGGATGAACAATTTTCTTAGAAAGGAGGCGACGTTTGAGAAAAGGTCATTGCGACAAGGGGAAGAGGAATGGGGCCGATTCTACGTTTTCGGAAATGGATGAACGGTATGAATCGTTAACAAGTGATTGTAAGAGCACACTAACGCGTTCTTTGCAGTTCAGCTAAGCACTAATGCTTTAGCCGAATTACAGGTTGCCAGAACGTGCGGAGATGAAAGGATCTCAGAGCCCGTTCCTGACTGGCTTAAAAAAACCTTTAAAGAGCCTCATTCTGAGCGCATTGCAAATAAAGCATACGAATTGGAACGCGAACGGCAGGGCGAGATTCTCCCGTGCACCGTTTAAGACAGCCGCAAAGGGCTTCCGGTGCATATACCTGGTAGATGTAACCGTTCCCGATGGGCTGGGCGCGGCGCATGGCGCGGACTAGGGCGCCATGAGATGCGGGACCATGCACAGATGGGACGCGGACTCGTTTGATTTGTAGTAGTATGGTGGCGTTCAGTTTCGTAACTCACTACGTGTCGTAAGCAGCTAGAGGCCGAGCAACTCGCTCCAGCGCATAATTCCTGGGCCATCCCCTTCACTGATCCTGCCTCACGCTACTTTCGCCGCCGCTGCATTACATTTTCCATCGTTCAATTATCCCTCATTCTCGTCCTCCTGGCGCTCGCACCCAGCATTGTTCCCTCACCCCCTCCATCATCCCTACAGAACAACGCGTCCCCAATCGCTGTCTCTGCCAGTTCCCCAGGCTCCTGTCGAACAATTTCAACAGCTACGGTCCACTTGGAGGTCACTGGAACAGTGTGGAAGCTATGAGGAATGACTCTGGCTCTGGCTCTGAAGTAGTTTGTGTTAGTAATGGATAGATTGTACTTTCGATGAACATACACGCATGCACACCAGGTATCGTTCTGAGCGTTTGGAATAGAGGTGGAGTCGGGATCCTGCAATGGCTTGGCATTCCTAGCCTTGTGAATCGACTTCAGCTTCGAGTCAATGAAGCGATGATGAAGGCGGCTCACCTGTTCTCACACTACCTCTCTTCCAAGCTGACAGCATCCCGGGTCATGAAACTCGATCTCCTCCGCCACTCCAACAATGCCCGTTGTCGCACTATCTCCAAGGATTCCGTGCTCCGTATCATCCTTGTTCGCAGGACGATTCCGGCTGTTGAAGTGTGATCAAAATTAAAGTGATCCAGAGCAAAACTGTCGCATTGAACTCTACATTGAAGGTCTGTCGGTTTCCTGCGGAAAGGAAACATGGATGTGGAGAGTGAGGCCGGCCGTGGGTTTTTGTTTCCTGCACCGCCAGGTGTGACGTGCGTTACAATTGCTTTCACAACCACGCTCCCACAGTCTACAGACACATGGTAATGGACAATCAACACACTTTTCCGGTTTCGGCCAGCTCCACTGGAGTTTCTGTCACAGGTAGCCACTTCATTGAGGTCCATGGGAATTACTATGTATGTAACTTTGGGCTAGTGTGATGATGTCAATGATCTTGGTGACTCTTAGCAATCAATCAATCACCCAGTTGTTTCTCCTAATATGCTGCCACCCTTGCCTCCTCTGAGGCATTCTAGTACTATGTTTACAGGTCATGGTATATACTTAGAGAGGCTAAAGGATTATTTTGGCTCAAGTACTGCAAGGCAAAGGAAGTCATTTCTTTTGCATGGCATGGGAGGTATTGGCAAGACCCAAATTTGCCTCAAATTCATTGAAGAACATGAAACACTGTGAGTGCTACTAGACACTTTACATTGCTACATAAGATGATTGAGTATCCTACATAGATTTTCTGACATATTTTGGATTGATGCTTCTTCAGAGAGTATGATTGATCTCAGACTCAAGCAGATTGCTCAGGCAAATAGTGGCACTGCTGAAGCTGCCTCTTCAGCTTCATCTGTACTTAAATGGATTTCCAAGACATCCAATTGGTTGATGATATATGATAATGCAGATAGTGGATGCCATGTGGTTGAAAGGTTCCTCCCTCCTGGGAATGAAGGAAATATCTTGATAACAAGCAGGAATTTGGAACTGATGAGAATCACAGAGAATTCAGTGGAGGTTATTGAAATGGGAGAAGAAGAGGCATTATCTCTACTATCAAAATCAGCCAGGCTAAATTATGAATCAGAGAATACACAATCCATGGCTAAACAACTTATTTCAAAGCTGGGAGGAATCCCCCTTGCAATTGACCAAGCTGGTGCATATATGCTAACTTGTAAATGCCCCCTTGATGATTATCTGGAATTATATGCCAAGAATCATGATGAATTAATGTCTAATCCTTTATTCAAAGGAGCATCTGATTATGGATCTTGCACCTATGGAACTTGGGAAATCTCAATGAAAGAAATTGAAACAAAAGCTGCACAAAAAAGAGATCCTGAAGCTATAGCAGCTGAGAGTGCTATCACTCTATATCAGATAATTGCATTTTTGCATCATGAGAATATACCTGAAGAGTTGTTCAAAAATGCTGCAAAGAACTACAAGAAGAGGAACATTGATGAAGAAAAGGAATCTGGTCTCCCACTTTCAATAACAATGCTAAATCCTAAGTTCTTGTTCTTGGATGAGAATGGGGGATGGAATAAAGTGCAATTTCAATTAGGAATTCAAGTGCTGCTGTCATTTTCCCTCATTATGAGCAGTGGAAAACTGTATTCAGTGCACCCTTTAGTGCATTCTTGGAGCGCTTTACTCTCCCCCCCCTAAGATTCTCGGAGTCCGAGCTCAATCCGAGCAGTCCTAGGACTCCACTCGGAGTGAGCTCGGAGTCCGAGCTCAGTCCTCGGACTGAGGAAGTGGCAGGGATGCCACTCAAATCCTCAAGTCCGAGTCCGAGCTCAGTCCGAGCTCAATCCGAGTGGAGTCCGAGCTCAGCTCGGACTTGGGCTCTCAGTCCTCGGACTGGGAAGCTCGGAGTCTGAGTGGAGTCCGAGCAATCCGAGTGGAGTCCGAGCAGTCCGAGCACCCCCAAGCAAGAGCAGGGGGGCCAGTGCCGACATTGGCAGGGCCTTATATACATATGGCCAGTCAGTTTGGCACTATTTGGCACTATTTGGAATTGTCTACACCTACAATAAAATCCCAAAAAATATTTAAAAAATGCAGAAAAATCATGTGATTCCAGTCATACAAAAATGGTAAAGCCAAACAAGCCCAAACTTGAGATATTTGCAAAATACTTTTTCAGACGCTTCATGTGAGAAATTTGAAAAGTCTGCAAAAAATCTTGAAAAATGCGGAAAAATCATGTGATCCAGGTCATATAAGAATGGTGAAGCTAAATAAACTCAAACTTGAGATATTTGCAAAATACCTAAGTTTGACTGGGACACTGGCATACAAAATGTTGAGGCTAGTATAGTACAATGAGGATCATTATGAAGTTTTAATGCTGATGTGACCTGCCTTCCACAATTCTTTGATCTTATAGTACATACATATCTGACTGTGCAGCTTTCTTTACTGCACAAATCACCACTGTATCTTTCAAGATAGCAATTGCTTCTCTCCAGCCTTACAACCTCTTAGATCAAACAGTTCATCAACCATCAAGTTCAAGGCTTGTGTGCTTCCATATACTGAGCACATCTGAAATAGAGTCACCAGCAATGCTGATTCCAACTTCTCAGTGAGAAATTGTCCAAGGGTGTTATTTGCATTGCCCTGATAGTTTCTTCATCCAATATATATGTAGCATCCTTAATAAGTATAAATTAAGTGAAGGAAGGACTTTGTGAACTTGGTGTGCAAAAGTTTGTACATAAGATGATCTTCAAGTTCCAAGTTAATATACAATAAAGATGGCATCAGAATCACTGAATCCTGTTCATCTCCACTTTCCTTATTACCTTACCCAGGCTGTCATAGTAAACCGTAAAGCTCTGGTCCCCTATGGATGATGATTGTGGTGGAGCATGAGGGTCTTATACTGCTAGGATGTCCAATCTTCCCCACCAACAGATGTGGTTGCTGGAGGTATACATGACCAAAGTTGTGCAAGGTGAGGCTCTCAGGATGCTTCTACTAGTGTGGAAGTGGCTTTGGTAGGCTGCAAATGCTAGTTGAACATCATCATCATCATAACACAATATGCTGTTAACAACTACTCCGAACTAGTACCATGTACCATCACCAAAGAATCATCAAGAACTCATATCCACCCCCTTCTCCCTTGAGATAATATATTCACAGACCCCTCACATGAGTCACATCTCCAACCCTCTCACATTTATTCATGAGCTCTAACAATTCTCTGCAAACGGTCATTGGTTGTTGGTAACAGGTGAGATTGTGGAAGTTGACTGTGAAACAAGTGGAAACAAGTGGATGCTGAACTGCAACAAGTCTGCTGTGGGCATGCAGCAGAGGTGACATTCATAACCACCAGTATGGAATGACAGGTGTATCATATGCAGATCACATAATTTTTGTACACTTCTTAAGATTACACTCACATCTGAAAACATATTTTGCAAATATCTCAAGTTTGGCTTTGTTTGGCTTTACAATTCCTATATGGCCTGGATCACACGATTTTTCTGCATTTTTTAAGCATTTTTTCGGTATTTTATTGCAAGTATAAACAACTGAGAGTGAACTCAGATTGAGTTCAGACTTTCTTTTTCCCTCAACTCAGACTGAACTTGGAGTCTCCTCAGACTCCACTCGGACTCCACTCGGACTCCGAGCACACCTCGGACTGGACTCGGACTGGACTCAGACTGTGCTCGGAATCTACTCGGAGTCCTCGGAGTCTATTCGGACAGGGGGGGGAGTGTAAAGTGCTGCATTCTTGGAGTAGGAATAGAGTTCCAAAGATGGAAATTGCTGAGCAGGTGCTTATGATAAAGGCATTTCTAGCTTGTTCTGTAGAGTTGGACTACACCATTGACAATTATGAATATTGTGGGTTTCTTGCACCACACATAAGAACAATAAAAAATGAGGCAGCACAGCTAAATCTAAATAATATCTACTATGATGATGAATGTGGTCATTTTTCACTTGTATTCCATCGTATTGGGAGTTGGAATGAACTGGAAAAGCTAATTATGTGGACACTGGAAAGAAGGAAAGCAAATCTTGCACCAAAACATCTATTTGTTCTGAATAGCATGGCTGATTTAGCCTCTACATACTGGAACCAGGGGAGGTGGGATGAGGCAGAGAAGCTGGAGGCAGAAGTCGTGGAGGCAAGGAAAGAAAAGCTTGGATCACAGCACCCAGACACTCTTACCAGCATGGCTAATCTAGCATCCACATACAGGAACCAGGGGAGGTGGGATGAGGCAGAGAAGCTTGAGGTAGAAGTCATGGAGGCAAGGAAAGAAAAGCTTGGATCACACCACCCAGACACTCTTACCAGCATGGCTAATCTAGCATCCACATACAGGGAGCAGGGGAGGTGGGATGAGGCAGAGAAGCTGGAGGTAGAAGTCATCAAGGCAAGGAAAGAAAAGCTTGGCTCACAGCACCCAGACACTCTTACCAGCATGGCTAATCTAGCATCCACATACAGGAACCAGGGGAGGTGGGATGAGGCAGAGAAGCTGGAGGTAGAAGTCATGGAGGCAAGGAAAGAAAAGCTTGGATCACAGCACCCAGACATTCTTACCAGCATAGCTAATCTAGCATCCACATACAGGAACCAGGGGAGGTGGGATGAGGCAGAGAAGCTTGAGGTAGAAGTTGTGAAGGCAAGGAAAGAAAAGCTTGGTTCAGAGCACCCATCCACTCTTACCAGCATGGCTAATCTAGCATCCACATACTGGAACCAGGGGAGGTGGAATGAGGCAGAGAAGCTGGATGTAGAAGTCATGGAGGCAAGCAAAGAAAAGCTTGGATCACAGCACCCAGACACTCTTACCAGCATGGCTAATCTAGCATCCACATACAGGGACCAAGGGAGGTGGGATGAGGCAGAGAAGCTGGATGTAGAAGTCATGGAGGCAAGCAAAGGAAAGCTTGGATCACAGCACCCAGATACTCTTGCCAGCATGGCTAATCTAGCATCCACATACAGGAAGCAGGGGAGGTGGGATGAGGCAGAGAATCTGGAGGTAGAAGCCATGGAGGCAAGCAAAGAAAAGTTTGGATCACAGCACCCAGACACTCTTACCAGCATGGCCAATCTAGCATCCACATACAGGAACCAGGAGAGGTGGGATGAGGCAGAGAAGCTTTTTGTAGAAGTTGTGAAGGCAAGGAAAGAAAAGCTTGGTTCAGAGCACCCATCCACTCTTACCAGCATGGCCAATCTAGCACTTACATATCAGGAGCAGGGAAGGTTGAATGAGGGTAATGATTTGCTTTCACAAGCTGTCCTCTTAATGGAGGTTAGGATGGGATCCCAGCATCCAACCACAATTTTCTTCAGGGACATTATGGAGTCCACTGAAGTTAACAGGATAGATACAGGTCCAAGGAATGATGCTCATTCACATTGATTGATTGTATCACCATGGGCAGTCAGGCTTTGATAGCCAAGCTCAACTATTCATGTAGAGAATTGTATGAAATGCAGTGTACATTATAGTTGACTATGATAGAGTAAGTATGTACATAAGTAGTATTGAAAAGTATGGTACTTGTTGCCCAGTTAGAGGACAGAGGCATCAGGGCTGAACTTTTGATATGGGCCTCACATGGCCCTTTAAGCTTTGGTTGTTGTCCAATCAAATCTATGTCACACCCACTCTCCTAATGACATCATCTGAGAATCCAGGAACACCATTGATGGAAGGCTGTGAGCTAACCATCATCCACCAAGACATTTTTAATGGTCCTGCAAGATGTGAATGCTGATCATCAACTTATTCTGCAGAAAGTGGATCTCCTGTTTTGACTTCATTGCCCGTGCCACCAATAGGGCTAGTATGGAATGACAGGGGTATACCCCCGGACATTCCCTAGACTCAAGCTCGCCCTAGTCCACTAAGCTCCCACTGTGCTAACTTTCTCTTCATAAACAGGATTTTGAAGAACATCCTCACCACCCACAAAATCAAGTACTGAGTCCTGGTCCCCTGAAGCTCATGTCTATTATCTGTTGAACATATGTATCCACATTGGCTCTGAAGTTTGATCAGAATTTGGATGCGTAGAGTACATCTTTGCAGGATCCGGCTATGTGCTACACACTGGCAGACAGTATCAAAATATGAAGCACAGCGAGCTGCCAAAAGCAAATCCGGGGGCAACTCGTTTCAAAAACGGGGATGAGAATGGCATTACAACAGAAAAAGTCTGACGAGAGTGGGATTCGAACCCACGCCCTTTCGGACCAGAGTTCAGTGGACATTGAATGTCCTGGTCCTTAATCTGGCGCCTTAGACCGCTCGGCCATCTCGCCTTTCAGAAACACATATATTTTCCAATCAACACAGGTAATAGCGTAACCGAGGTGCCAGGACGAACAAACACCTGGTGCTTCCGATCAAGCATAGATCGAAGCATCAAAGCATCACTTTAGACATGCAAGACATGGAAACATATACAACAGAGCACTCAAAATGCCATACCCCTTGAACCACGCAAGCGAAGAGCTCCCCTGCCTATCGCCTGGATAACTTCACCGGGACATCGCTTATACCAAGCGTAAGACTTACATGCCCCTTGAAAACCCAGTCCATCCATGATTGGATCGGTTCCCCATCGGAGAGCATCGGTTCGATTCTCCAGTCGCGTAACAGGACACTCAAGAACGATACGCCTTCCACGGTGGCAAACTTTCGGCCTACGCACGCCCGTTGGCCTGACGGATAAATAGGGATCAGATATAAAACACAATGGTGGAGTCATAATCTCACCGATGCTAAAGGCTGAAAAAGCGTCCGAATCACTGCTGACTTTGCTCCAACGGGATGGCTTGAACTTCTCAGGCTCGTCAAAGTAGCGAGGATTATACTCTGTATTGGGTTATGGTCATAACTCTGCGTGGATAGATACCCCCGGGCGACATACGAGCACCAATGAGATCGCAGATTATCTATAACGAAATTATTAGTTTATATTCGACACGCCGCGTTTTTCCATACCCAGGTTCCTTTCGCTATCGGCATGACAGTAGCACCTTCTTGTCCGAACGGCTTTGGGACCGTCACCACGGTATCCTCATATGCTT
Source organism: Amanita rubescens (assembly GCA_015039365.1). NCBI lineage: Eukaryota > Fungi > Basidiomycota > Agaricomycetes > Agaricales > Amanitaceae > Amanita > Amanita rubescens. Next base: position 23,246 of record WION01000646.1, read on the forward strand.
GGCGCATCATCATGTAGGCCGGAGCTACACCATTTCAGGATCATAGAGCGGATAGCAAGTAGAACGTATTAAGCTTACGGTATAAGCGTAATGCCTCCAGAAATATGGCAAGCACCTTGTTCAGTTTATCGTAATCTTCAAATCTCTATAACAAGCATTAACAGAATGGAGATATGCATTGCGCACTATTCATACCGGATCGGCAGTTTCCCCAGCAATGGAAATAATTTGCTCATAAGCCTCCTGCTGCACGTCTTGATGTATGGCGAGATATGCAAGTGCTGCCGCAAAAGTCTTTGCAGTCGTTTCTGCATCAATATTCAAGAAAATGATCCATTTCCCTGACAAATAGCGAATTACCATGCCCCGCGAAAAGCATAATATACATGTTTCCGGTCTGTGGTGGGATCATAACAGATAAAACACGCGTTCCCAACCCTTTATAACGACGTACCAGTTCTTGAATGGTCAGTTTCGACTTCTCATTCTCGCTTTCATTAGCTTCCACAAGCATCGTGAAAACATCGCTTGCTCTGCTTTTACGCGTGCTTTCAACGCGTCCACCCATCTCTGCTTTACGTTGCGCAACCTGATCGAGGAAAAACGACATTAACCTCTCTTTTGCCGCACGGATCCTCCGAAACCTTACATCCATTAATTGATATTCCGTAAACGAAAGTTTAGCGCGACTTACTTAGCCAATGGTATGGTCATTAACCACGGGGCGAAGTTTACGATGAGGTGGTGGGCAGTCACGACGCGAATGGATTCATGAATAGACATTGAATCATCGGCTGCCTGGGACGGCACTGACCAGTCGCAGTTGAGTCCAAAGCCGCACCTCATGATAACGAGTAGTGCCACGTTGTACGTTAACCGTTGGACAATTGCGACATCCACAACTTTCAGATCGGTCCACCCTTCCGCGGCAACCATTTCACGGTAGATGGCAATACTTTGAGCCCACACGTTCTCGTATCTAGATCAACAAACGCGTGAAATTAAAAGGGATTGTCGTGAATAGTAAAACTCACAGTTTTGTATTGAACGCTGGCCCCACGATGCGTCTGTGCTTCCTCCACTCATCGCCATCCGCAGAAAATACATTTGTTCCCCAGCGCCTGAGAAGAGTAATGAGGTCACAAGGTTTCTCTTTCTGCACAGTCAACCCACGCGAAAGGTCCACTTGCGTATTCGGGCTTCCCGAAACTCGACCTGGGACCAGGCACAATAGCTTGACGGATTACATCTACGTTGGACGTGTGGATAGAAGGCAAGCCCGCTAAGAAAGAAACGAGCGAGATCGTGTCCGTTCCAAACTGCTTATATACTATGCATAATCAGACGGGGTTAAAAAAGGTATAGGTTAAGGACATACAATGAAAGCGCCATTTCCACATGAACTCCATGCCTGGGTTCCACCATACAGTGGGTGCCAGCAATCCAGAGATATGTTGAGGATGAAATGGAACACGTAGGCCGGGCACATAGTTCACTGCCTGGTAACCATCCAATCACGGTCATGAGCAACACGTTCCTGTTGAACCATTTGCAGACTCGGAAGTGAGTCCCACGGTACCTTCAGATCTTTTACAAACTTGAAAACGCGAGACGCGACGAAGATGACGAACAGTGAGAGCGCAAGGCTCTTAAAATTGGCTCCATTGAGCAGTTCCAGCGACATGAGAACGTTGCAATTGCATGACTATAGGTTTTTTGACTTTAAAGGCACAGGTGCAGGGCAGTCGGTGATAGTAAGGAAACGTGGGTGCGGCCGCGCAACGTCACCCCAAGAGCCGAACGTAGTAACGTCGTCACTAGTAGCACTCACAGTGGTACGTCGTCAACGCGTCACTCACAGCCGTCCTCCGCAACCCATCCTGAGCCGTTCGTACGTGTACTACCGGCTCACCTGCATTACCCACAACTTTAACCTCCCATTTAATTGTTACCTCCTTCCGTGCGAAGTCACTTGCCACCTCCTTCCATATTCATTTGCTGCCTCTTGAGTTCGTTCCGTGTTTCTTTTTCCCTCTTTCTCGGACTCGCGAGGTTGTTATTTAGCAGTAACCCGAGCTGTGTTTCGGCATAGTCGGCTTATAAACACCAAAAGTTCATTCCTCCAGCCTACTCTCGCTTGCTTGTTTTTCGGCTCTTTTTCTTATCTTTTGGGCTAGTCGTCCGCTAATATCTCGTCCTAGAGTTCAACGACCACTAAAAGAGCTCGGGCTGGCATCCCGTACCCCCAACTGCTCCCTCACCTTAGCAGTAGCGCATTTGTGATATGCACTCTCTGTTGGTTGGGAGAGGATAGTATATCCTGCCAGACAATTAACCGTTTAATGGGAAGCTCAGATTCGGCCTGTTTAGTGGCAGCGGCAGCAAAGTCCGGATTCAGATATACATTCGGATTCATTGTCGTCGATGACAGAATTAATCTAGCTCGTCAATGTGATACCCTCGTGCCTTCACGTTACCACGTTCTTCGACCTCCACGTTGTAGGGAAGCTCAGACCTTCGTACGGGAATTTAATGTGAACCACTGAAAAGTGGTATATCGTACCTTTTGCCATGCTGAGCAGGGCCTGGTTGGAGCTCATGACTGGTGGATGGGTTATTACTGATATCATTCGGTATAAGTGATAAAAAACTCTGAAAAGTGGCATATCGTACCTTTTGCCATGCTGGGCAGGGCCTGGTTGGAGCTCATGACTGGTGGATGGGTTATTACTGATATCATTCGGTATAAGTGATAAAAAACTGACCTTTCGGGCTGGGAAGGCCCGTGGCCAGCCTCGCTTTGCAATGAACGTTAATACCATCCGTTCAAATCATAAAAAGATTATACCGTACAGTCCCG
>WION01000647.1:0-2500 GCA_015039365.1 Amanita rubescens
AGGACTCTTCAAAGGATGTTCTATGCCTTCTCTTCCCCGTCTTATACGACCATGGTGAGGGACAGAGACTGTTGATCTGCATTTATTGCAGTGCAGATCGTGTAGCAACAGCAGCTGTTGCAGTGTACTTGCCAGTGCACATCACATCTGAGCTCTTCTCTCATTAACAAGATGTGATAAAAACAAGAGGCTGACTTGCCATTTTTACAGTGGCCTGCCTGCTAGTCGAAATTTCACCAGTCCAAAGGATGCAAGGCTCACTACGTACAAAACAGCTAGCATGCCTGTTTTATCCTTTCTTTGTGAGCGGGTTAAGGTCTGAGCATTGCAACCTCCCTCAATGCACTCTTGCAGAGTCTGGTCCTAACATGGCCAACCGACATACCACACATTCAGTTCGCTCTGTCACCCAAAGATCCCAGTGTAAGGGTTCACCAGAGCATGCTTTGGGACATGTCGTGGAGGTTGGGTGCATGTGGTGGCTTCCATCTCATTCACCCTTTAGTGCACTTTGCTGCACACAGTTGATACTGTGGAACTCAATTCAGACTACTCTTGGGCTGGTGCTTTCAAGTTGACCTTGGGCCATTCCTGGGCACTTCCCCAGGCCCCCGCGCGCATGCGCGCGCCCTCTTCACTTCCATCACCACTCAACCCCCTTCTATGTGAGTTATCCCTACTACTTTTTCCAATTCTTTCCCCCTCCTATGATGAAAACATCCCTTCAATTCGCAGTTTCCACTCTAGCACCCTCTACTTACATTAGAGTACTCCTCCAATGCCAAATCCCTATATTCCCCCTCAGAGCAACACCAAACCCAATCTGTGCTTACATGAGTGTGGGCCCTTCACTAATGGAGGCGCTGGGGCACAAGGTGGAGGTCGGTGCAGTGACAGTTAAAAGTCACCTTCCTTTGGATGTCTGACACTTTCCCCCCACTAATTCTATCCATTGACACAATCAATCATCCATCTGACTTCCTATAATTTATCTCTAGCTCATCATCCTATCCCACAAACTCCAACATCCAGTGCCACACAAAGAATCGTCATCACAGTTCACCTACAGAGTGTCCATGTCACACTTTTCAAATTCCTATCACTGTGGGGAAAGTCCCCGGAGTTCCAGAGCCATGTCTTCATTCATTTTCTCGAGAGCTGCTGACTCAAAACATCGCACCCCATGCAATGAAGCCTTTCAGGAATGGTCCCTTACCAGGTCCTTCTTGCACCCCTCTCACGCTGCTTGCTGTCTTCATGGACCCTGGTTGTCTTGTCTGAGCCTAGTGCAAAGATATGAGCACAACCCTCAGCAACTCCCACTTCCATCCTCACAAGCAGCAACCAAGATGCTCATGGAAAAAGTAATGCGATTGTAGCCTTGACTCATTGTCAAGTCTCCAACTCAATGGGGCTCACTCTTGTTTGGCACTCCCACCCTGTAGTTAATTCACTCTCTGTCATACATAACACACAATATATATAGTGGACACTAACACTCACACTTTGCGTCTGATTGATTGATAAGACAATTAGATGAGTTGCAAATGAGATTAACAGAAGGTTTGATTCCTAGTAATACAATCAGTCCATAAGCCAGAAAGGTAGAAAGCCAGAGTGCCAGACAGTGCCAGACAGTGCCAGACAGTGCCAGACAGTGCCAGACAGTGCCAGACAGTCAGATAGCCAGATGGCCAGATAGCCAGGTAGCCAGATGGCCAGAGATAGCCAGGGTAGCCAGGTAGCCAAATATATAGTCACAAATAGCCAGGGTAGCCAGGTAGCCAAATATATAGTCACAAATAGATAGCCAGACAGCCAGGGTAGCCAGGTGGCCAAATATACAGTCACAAATAGCCAGAGGGCTGGATGGCCAGAAAGCCAAGAAGTCAGATGGCTAAATAGCCAGGGTAGCCAGGTAGCCAGATGGCCAGAAATGGCCAGAGATAGCCAGGGTAGCCAGGTAGCCAGGTAGCCAAATAGATAGTCACAAATAACCAGAGAGCCAGATAGCCAAGGTAGCCAGGTAGCCAGGTGGCCAGATGGCCAGAAATGGCCAGAGATAGCCAGGGTAGCCAGGTAGCCAAATAGATAGTCACAAATAACCAGAGAGCCAGATAGCCAAGGTAGCCAGATAGCCAGGTAGCCAGATGGCCAGAAATGGCCAGAGTGATAGCCAGGGTCACAAATAGCCAGAGAGCCAGATAGCCAGGAGGTACTAGCCAGATGCCCAGGTAGCCAGTTAGCGCATATCAGTTAGACGCGATATAGTGGACACCAAGACTCACGCCTGATGGGATTGGTAGTCAACAAGACCAAACAGGCTGGGTTTCCTACTATAAGAAGGAAAGCTGAACAGACAAAGTACTTTGAGGGCGCAATAATGCACATTTTGCATTTGCAAACTTAACAATGTCTTAGTAAGTGACTACTTTGAGGGAAAATCTATGTTGCCAGTCTCATATAAGTGAGACGCGATATAGTGGACACCAAGACTCAC
>WION01000648.1:0-26070 GCA_015039365.1 Amanita rubescens
CGTTTGAAAGGTTGCCGGTGAATTTGTGAGTCCAAAGAACATTACTAATGGCTCAAACAACCCTCTATTTGTTCTGAATGCCGCCTTCCATTCATCTCCTTCCTTTATCCGTATGTTATTGTACCCCCACCGGATGTCCATCTTCGAGAACACTTTTGCGTGACTAAGTTGATCCACCAGTTCAGATATCAGTGGTAACGGATATCTGTTCTTTATCGTCATCTCGTTTAGTTTTCGGTAATCCTGTACTGGCCTCAACTTTCCATCCTTCTTTTTAATAAAGAAGAACGGTGATGCCATTGGGGATTTGCTTGTTCTTATCCGCCCTGTTTCTAGGTTGTCTTTCAGGAATGCATCTAATTGCCCTTGTTCCTCTTTATTCAGCGGGTAGATTTTACAATCCACCGCTTGGGCGCCAGGTACCAACTCGATCGCGTGATCCCATCTTCCTCGTTTCGGCAATTCGTCGAATGTCTCCTTGTCAAACACTTCTCGGTGACTTAAGTAATGAGCGGGTACGATATCTTTCACATCGCGTTTCACTTGATTTGCTACCGCTATTTCAGTCGCCGTGGTTGCGTGAGCTCTTATTCCCCAATTTGCCCCTTCGTTCTCCATTACCGCTAACAATCTATCTCCCTCCTCCCACTCATGTGTTCCACTGGTCTTGTCATTGCCCTCAGTGTCTATAGCGTCGTCGTCCTCTCCTTCTACGTGGCATGTACCTGGGCAATTTTTCATAAGGAGTGAGCCCGTTTTCCAGTTCACGATCGGGTTATGATGTCTTAACCAATCGTGTCCTAAGTATATGTCAAGCTTTCCGAGCGCAGATACGCCGAATTCGAACACTTCGTAGTGAGTTCCTACTTGCAGTTTTAATTGCACCATCTCCTTTAATGCTCCTCCTAAGTTCGGCGTGCCGTCGGCGTTATAGACGGGGATGGGTCGGTCTAGGCGTCGTGTATTAAGATTGTGTTGTCGTACGAATCTTTCGTTAATGCAAGAGCCCGTGCACCCCGAGTCGACTAGTATCTCTACCTTGTGTCTCTGAAAGGTATCGAGTGTGGTGATTACGCCGCTGACCGTTATTTGGTTTTTTCCTCTCCCCCGCACATAACGTTCCTTAGTTTTCAAATTTTGTAAATGCCATAATGCATTCTTTTCCGTCATTCCGTTCAACGTGTTCACCGTCTCTGCTGTCGCTTCCCTTTCTCTCGTTTTATGTACCCATTGCTTTAGACTTTGCACCGCTATTTCTTCTGGTTGTTCCCACACCCTTCTCACCATCCACGGTCCCTTCCACGTTTCTAATTTGTCTTTTTTTGTCGTTATCTTTTTGTTCCTCCATTTATGTTCCAACCCTCTGAGTTCGTACATAATGCAATCGATATTCAGTTTAGAATCTTCGTATTGTACATCAGGGGTCGTAACATAACGTTCTTCGGTCAGTATCGTTGGAGATACGTCTACTGACCGTTCTGAAAACCCATCAGCGCCGCTATTTCTACTTTCTCTTCCTCCGTCGCTCCATCAATTCTTTCTTTCCACGTTACTTCTCTAATCTCTTTCACCTCTCTCTTAGGTCCCCAACATGCTTCCGTCATGTGTCCCAATTTTCCACAGTTTTCACACTTGGGCGCGTTCATCGTCCACTCTCTCACTTCCCTCCTCTCTCTCTTTGGTTCTTTACAATCCCTTGATATGTGACCGAACTGATTGCAATTATAGCATTTAACTGGCCCTCTTCTGCAGTCTATTTGCATGGTGTTCGGATCTGATCCCAATCCGGAAGGTGTTGCGGTTGAAACCGTTGCCCCTGTGGCTGTCGCAATCGGTTTCGTCTCCTGTGGCGTTGACGTGGGACTTTGGAAGAACCTAGGTCTAAACATAGGTCAGATCGTCGCTCCGTATAATTTCTGTCCGTCCCTCCACGCCTTGTCCAGCGCCGTTGCTCGGTCGTACCACAGTTGCAGATCCCCTGCTGTCGCTCCATCACCGGGTGCTCCGTTCTCTACTATCTTCATTCCTAGTGGTGGGTTCAATCCTCCTTTGAACTGGGCGATTAATGCAATTTCGTTGAAATTCGTCAGTTGCGCCCAGCTCTTGAAGTCGATGATGTAGTCATGAAGAACGCTAGTGCCTTCGCTTCGAAATCGTTCCAGTCATCGAATGGGGGTTGGTGGGTGAACGGCGCGATTCCTAGTTCCGCTGGTCTCGGGGCTACCACCATTTCTCCTGCAGGCGATACCACTCCCACTACCTCATCTCTTGGTGCCACTCTCGTTCTTAATTGCGTCCACGTGTAATCTTTTGCTCTCGGTGTATTTGTTATTTCGTCTATAAACTCCATAAATTCTTGGAGTTTAACTCCGGCCCAATTCTCTGCCCTATTCGCCGTTCCTCCTTTTATCCGTTGGAGAGCGATTGCGATCATTTGGGTGCCATTAAGTACTTCCGTCAATGCGAAGTACGTCCTCATCAATCTCAGCCAGTGCGCTATTTTTTCAGGTTTGCCTTCGTACGCTTCTGGCGGATCAATTTTCATCTGTGGTCTAGGGGGTCTGGGAGGTTCTCTAAACGCTTCCCTTATTTCTCCTATCGCTCGCGCCACTCCGTGTCCCGCGTTTCGTTGGTCTACTGGGGCTGCTGCCAACCAGAGCGCTCGTACTGCGGCCGGTGCTAGCGACCCTATTAACGCAGCTAACAATCCTACACATGCTCCTATCAACGCCTCCGTCGGTGTATACGGCATTCTTCTTATCTTCACAGGGACGAAGGGAGTTCTGAATACTGTTCGTTTGGTTCTAGTTCGTTTTCTCCTATGGATCGAATAGGTACGCCTAAACTCGAGCGAATCGTAGTTTTACAAGGTCTGCAACTCTAAGTTTAGAGCAGTCCCTGTTCTATCTCGTTAACCCTCGAGTCCGGGTTTATCAAGCGATAGTGGATACGCGCGATGTGCAGCGTGAGGAGGTACGTGTATCTGAAGTGGGCTACTAGTGCTATCAAGCACAGTGACCGTCGAATGATTTGTACGTCCGTTGTGGGCAACGACGGACGAACGAGTGTGGTAGTGTTAAGAGTCTTATGATTTTGTTAGGAGGTGATCCCGACACAATCACTAGGACACTCGAGACTAGAAACGCAGATGGGGAATGAGAATAAGATTGCGTCTATGGACGACAGAAACAATCATAAGACTAAGGGACACGTAACTAGCGTTCAGGTATATATACTCGGACTCGTCGCTCCCACGCCGTCGTTCCGCGGAATTCTTAGGTAAGCGTGGGAACTTCTTGTAACTAAAAGAAAATGAAAATGAAATGAAATAAAAACGGAATTTTGACCGTTACACACACTTTCTGTATCATGTTCAGTCTTTTATCATGAAACTTAAAGATCTTCCTGTGGCGCTTTTTCTGATTTGTGATCACACATAACAAGGATAAACATTGGGAGGGTCTCAACAGAGGATCCTTAAGCAAGATCAAGTGGTATGTCCCATTCTTCATGACATGTCAACTTGTCAGCCACACTTTCTGTATCATGTTCAGTCTTTTATCATGAAACTTAAAACTACAGATTAATCAGCAGGGCAATCTGCTTCCAGACACCCTGAGTGACACTGTATTATCATAAGAAATCAAAATCCAAAAAAGTGCCACAGGAAGATCTTGTTTTGGTGGAGATATGGCTGCTCATCATGGCAGACAGTGAGCACACCAATTTTATTGTGGCATGATTGGTACATACTATTTGCATTCTGACATTCCAAATACCTTTCTATGTGCCTAATGGGGACATACCAAAAAAAGCGCCACAGAAATAACCAGTATTGATGGAGATATTGTCATTTGTTGCTGCTCACTGTTGACAACAGTGAGCAAGACATGTTGCATTCTGACAGAAACCACTCACATTTTTTACATTCTAACATAGTGGATAGGTGCATATACATATAAGGAATATATTCCAAAAAAAGCGCCACAAAAATATTCAGTATTAAGGGAGATATTGCAATTTCTTGGTGCTCATCATCATGAACAGTGAGCAGATATCTCCCAAAATGGCAAGGCTGATGGGCACTATTTCCATTTTAGGAAACCCGCCACTGGATCCTAAAGCACACATTACATTATCAATTTCCTTTTTAGGAAATTTGACCCTGAAAATCAATCAGTGAATATCTCAATGAAATCAGCACCAAACACTGTTATACAACCACACTTAGAAAGCCACTGACCAAGGCTACACAATTGATTGACCCTGAAATTATGTCATCATTTCCTTTTTAGGAAATTTGACCCTGAAAATAAATCAGTGGATATCTCAATGAAATTAGCACCTATCCATTGTTTGTGTTATAAACATGTACAAATATATACAAATATATACAAACAACCTCATAACCTTCCAAATATGGTATCCCAACTTGCTTACCTTATTTGGAATTTCTCTATCTTACCAAATAAGGCAATCATCCCCTTGTTTCTAAGTTGTGGTCAAATTCCCATCTCAAAACATGTACAAATACATCCCTCACCTTCCAGAAATGGCAATATGTCTGGGTGTGGGAAAATGGACTTGTAATTCAGAAATATTTATTTTATGTCCACAATTATCTGAGGTAGCCTGTTACCCAAATAAAGCCTCTAACTAGAGATGGAGAGATGCCATCTGTCCATCTCTAATTAGAGGTTTTTGTCGGGTAGGTCAGGTGACTATATGTGCTATCTTAGGCTCGAAAAGACATAATTTAATCAAGAAATCTACACAACCCAGCGTAAACTCAAGTAATCGTTACCGTAAGCAGCGCGACGATCCCGTCCTGAGCAATTCCTAATTATCATCAGACAAGCTGACCTGTTTACGTGATGAAGGCATCGCTTACCATGGTTAACCCTTGAGAACATTTCAGTAATTAGACCAGCGAAAAGAAGACTATAATATATACTCACCCTTGAGACCCAGGTGCGAGCAGACCCGTTATGCTTTCTGCGACTGTCGAATACGTCACACCCCCGTACGAAGTCATTCCAATTGCACTGGCAACCAACGAGTCACGCCCTGGTCAGCATTTAGCGTCTCGCCACCTAATGCGCAGAAAAGGTAGACGTACCGATATCATAGCCATCAGGAACAATGTTATGATGGTCCGTCGCGGACTACGAAAGTGGAAACTGCTGTCAAGCCGCCAAGTATCGTATCACCGATGAAAGCTGTACCTCTTCCTTGGAAACACTGTCCGAGCGACGATTAGCATTCTGTAACCGCCGCGTTAGGCCAAGAAGACACGTACGCAAGGAATAATGCACCGCTATCTGCAAGAGATCCATTCTGGTGCCAAGCTCTTTATTTCATCATACATTTAGTTCGCCTATGCCCACCAAGCCATACGCACCGGAAATGATTTCCACCTATCGCACTCTCCAAACAGGTCCCAACGCTCGCGCTTCCGTAGTCTTGACGCAGTTCAATCTCAAGACATGTTAGTAAGTGGATGGTTAAAATGCTATGATGTCAAATAACCGAGAATACTAACAGATTGGTTAACCCATCTATTCCCATCACCGAGGTTTGCACTTTGGGGGTTTCCGATATGAATGCCGAAACATTCCGTCGAGCTATATATAGAACAATATAATTCCAGTGTTCGCTATAATATGATGGGTACGTACAATCCAATGGCCCTAGCGTAATTTATGATTCCACTGGCTGTCAGGACGTCTGTTGAGCTCAATCCAGAGATTATCACCTTTAACGCATGTCAACCTTCATCGCAGTAGACGCGGGAGGCAATACTCACGTTCAGCGGTTCTCCATAGCCATCTCCAGCTATACCAGTGATACAATCATTATCAGTATCGTTAACGCCAACGAGGGTAAGAAGTACCGTTGTCAAGCATGGATCCACCGCCGTTCAAAGGATTATAGAATGCTGCTACTCCCCGCTTGATCAAGGAAGGAGCGGTAGGACGTCCCATTACACAAGACGCGAAGAGCACAAGGATAGCGAGTGAACCGCGCATAACAAATCGGGTAATGGGCGAAAGGATGTCCAGAAGGTCTAGGAACCATGAATCGCGTAGAGCGCGTTTATATACCCAGGCCTAGTATGCTTCGGGGAGAGAAGCGACTGGCGCCATATGGGATAGGTCAGGTTGGACAGGATCGGACGAGAGGCGGCCCGTACCTTCTTCGGGCATGTGATACGGGTTTCGTCCATCCGTAGCAGTCTCGCTGTCAGTTGAGGAAACGACGATGAGAAAGAACAGGCTAACAGCTGCCACGTTGGTAGTCTTTAGGGGTTAGGATCCCACACCAGTGTTCAGGTGACAATTGTTCCCGGTGGCAGAAAATATAAACATTGTGCAAGCGATTACACGACGCCGACTTACATAAATCCGACAAATGAAAAATCGTCATGGATAGGTGAAGAAATAGTTGTCTGCGATATCCGATCAATAAGACCAGCAATCTTGGGCGTGTTGTCAAGGCTCAAGTCAGCGTTATGTGATCCGGTAGCATTCGCAGTGTCGTACGATCGTCGAACGTTCCTGAGCCACGTGGGGAATGCCAGTGGAATGCCGCTTCCGATTAAGGCAGATCATCGGCCGTGTCCGGGGATGATTTGCCGGTCGGAGGCCACCGCGGGAAACGCTCTTCAAATGTCTCCGTGGCACCTTGCCTGCACAGTGCTCAAGACATAATCATTGTCGCTTCATTCATCGTGTACGACGCCAAATTGTAAAGTGTTCTTTACAGCTGGGCTGTATGTGCCGTTTTCTCAAAGATTTGTCACGAAGAACCCGATAACTTTAAGGATTATTAACTTCACAAGGCTCCAAAAAGTTCGTCTCAACTCGATCGTAATTCATGTATTATAGCAAGGCAAATAGGATAGAGCAAGTACCCAAAAAAAGCATCAGCGTCAAACTATTTACCGTTAGTCTTGAACAATCGCTAGTTGTTATCGTAAGCAGTACCGTCATACCATCTTGAGGTATATCTAATCACTAATGAGAAAGAATGGCCCAGAAACTATAGCAATGATCACTCACTATGATTAATCCTAGACGCACTGTCAATCATCGCAGAACAGCGGATAGAGTAGGTACTCACCCTGAATCACCAGGTGCAAGCAAACCCATCAAGTTCTTCGCAACCGTATTGTACTTCACACCCCCGTACGACTTCACTCCAACCGCACCGGAAACGAGGAGGTCACGGCCTATCCAGTTTCTGAGCATCTCGCGACATCCAATGTCTAAGAGCGTGGACATACCTATATTATAGCCGTTGAACACAATAGTGTGGTTTTGCCTTACATTCTACAAATTCAAAACATCATATCATCCCACCGACCTAACGTGCGCAGCATTTAAGAATCGTACCTCCTCCTGAGAAACTCTGCAGCGGACAAACGTTTAGCGAACTCCAACCAGCAAGCAATAAGGATACCCACGCAAGGAACAAGGCACCACTGTTCGCTTCGGATCCATTTTGACGGAACACACTATAATTCATCGTTGGCGTACATCAGCCTCCGAGTCCAATATGAACGTGGAGTGGCTCATGCACGACGCCCACGCACCGAAAGTGGTTCCCACCAATTAAACTCTCCAAACACGTTCCAACCTCTGCATTTCCGTAGTCTTGTCGAATCTCGATCTGAAAAAGGGACGCAACGCGGTCCGACGCGTTAGTAGTTGGTTGCACTATTGTGACAGAAACGAACAGATTGGTTAACCCAGCCATTCCCATCCCCGAGGTTTGCAGTCTGTGGACTGCCAAGGTGAAAACCAAGACATTCTGTCGAGCTACGGAACGGAACGGAGTGCAGTTGAGTATTTCGTGAACTTTGGTTCGGGAAAATGGACGTGTACGTACAACCCAACGGCTATAGCATAATTTACGATCCCACTATCTGTAAGGACAATTGGCGAGCTCTGTCCGGATATGATCACCTGGAAAAAAAAAAACTCGTGTTATGCTTGTTAAAACAGGTAAGGAAATGATGCTCACGTTGAGCGGTTCTCCACCATAACCAGAGGCTATACAATGTTAGCGTTCTCGTCAGTTTCGTGAACAGTTGAAATGAACGAGGGTAAGGAGCACCATTGTCGAGCATGGATCCGCCATTTAACGTAGGATTGTAGTAGGCGGCCGCACGCTTGGCCAAAGAAGGCGCAGAAGGGTGTCCCACGACACAAGACGCAAGCAGCGCAAGGACAGCGAGTACCACTTGCATAGATGACCGACGAACGTAGGGCGGGGAAAGAACAGACGGACCTTAGAGCTCGTCTATATAGTTAGCATCCCATCATGATGATTTTGTCAAGTTACGGCAGAAACAGCACAGGAGCGCGAATAGCTGATTTAGGACGGATCAGATTGAGATAACACGATACAATGTAATTGAATTGAGTACGCCTAATACGGCAACCGCAATGGATCAAAAGAAGTGTGTGATAGTGGTTCCTTCACAAACAATCCACCGGCGCCGTGGTGGGCGGCGCAATGAGCACAAACCAGTAACAGTAGAGCGTCCGGGGTTTCTTGCGGCACACGGAATTGTAAACCTTCCGGAACTTTGAGTTCACACGCGATTATCTATGTTGCCGCAGGGTATCACGTTAGGTAATGTTTGATGTTCACTCGACCTGAATACTTATATATCGCGGGTGCATGATGCGCGAGACATCGATTGGTCCCTGACCAGCATTGTCATTGGCACCACCGCTGATTCCTGATGTGCGGTTAATATGAATATCTAGCAAAGGATGGCCACTTGTCCATGGCATCCAAAACCTTATCAGGTATCTCTGGTATATCCCCATCCCACTTCATCTTGATCGTCAATTCTTTAATAGGTACGACACCTAGGACCGGAGCCGATGTTGCACCGCGCTTTTCCAATAGTTGAGAAACCGCTTCCACGAACATCTCATTGACGTGCTCCATTCTACATCGTTATTCGCTAGGACACGGAGCTCACGTAAACGGAGGTGCCCATCAACCGCTCCCAAACAGTGCCTGATGATGGAATATAAATCTTCCTGTTTTGGTTCCTTCATTACGTAGAGCTCTTCCACATTGGGAAGGGCGTCCATGACATCCTTCATTGTCATGATTTGACAATGCTCCAAGGTCAATCGACGTATACGGCAAGAGGAATCGAGGATCATGCCAAACAGTGCTCCGCTGTACATCTGATAGCCATAAAAGCTTCCAGAGGTACGATCGGTTAGATGTAGGTGCTCCAGGAGGGGAGCTTCAATCCATAAGAGTATGGCAAAGTGGGGAACTTCGAGAAGACGAAGATGGGCGAGGCGAACTGCGCGCCAAACAAGCGGGCATGAGAAGCGCTCGCAAAATGCGTCCGTTACTTTGAACCTGAGCTCCTTCAATATTCTGTAAAGCGTGCAGAAGAGAGACGATGTCTCCGCCTTTAATAAGGTACGTCGGCGATTCGAGACCCAAAGTTAGTTTTGTCAATTGTGCCCAGGGGATGAGTAGGTGACTCATCCCTCGCCAACGCCACGCTGAGAGATGTAGTAAGGCGTGGTGCGATTTCAAAAGCATCGAAATCATGTTTGATCATCCAGCCGCAAAAGATCTTAAGTGATGTAAGGGATAGGCATTTTCCCTTTGTACTCGTGAAGAATCTTGGCAGGATGTGTCTAGATCCATTCGTATATCCGCTGTCTTCCATCGATAGGAGTTCTCGAGAAGCATTCTCCACGTTGAGGTTGTCAGCTTTGAAGGCATAGTGCACATGAACGATAGCCCACAGAAAGAGATGTTCGAGTGGGATATCCCCTGGAACGTTCGAGGAATAGCGATGTACGGCGATTCACTTTATCGACGTACTGATTCCCGAACATATGGTCGCTGAGACTATAGGACACCCATAGCGGTGGGTAGGTTAGGAATGCACGTCTCCAGTGTTTGGAGACTTGTCCTGCAGCCCATGGAAACGATTTGAAGTCTTCGGGGTCGACGTTTCGGCCATTGTAGTGCAATAGGCTTGTCGCAGAGGTGACGGAAGATGTCGCTTAGAAGTTCAATGGGTATCGTGGCTGCAATGCTCGTTTGTTGTGGTCGCATGAGTCGCCAGGTGCGTGGGAATTGAGGCTAGCACAGCCTCTTGATGTCACTATAATATATACCCTTCTTGAAGTTCTTCCCAGAGAAAAGCTGAGAAAAACCGATAACCTCGATAACCCTATGGTAACGCGCGAGCAAGAGATTGTCACGGTTACGCCTCAGTACTTTAGCGGCGGGCTCGAATTTAGCCTGCATGTTCCAAGTTGCCAACAGTTTTTCCATGGCTTGCTCATGCCGGCTCAATGCGGACTCTACTACGGCTCTCGGACTTTGCCCTAGATCGACAAGGCGGATCACACGCCATGTGCATCCTCGAGCTGTCTGGAGAGCTGGTCTTACAATGCAGGAGAAAATGCCTCTAGAGCCTCTTGAACTCCGCAACCGCCATGTGACGCATAGTCTGGAGTTGTAACATGTCCCATCCTCATCACTGCAACTGATGACGATGAACAGGGGTACAATCTGATGCTTCAAATTGATATATCGAACGGCCCAGGTGACATGGTATTCATCGATTCAGATACTAGTAGTCGGAGGCTCTCAAAACACGATCGAAACTGGAGACGATCTCTGGCAAGTGGCGACGCCACACACATTCCTGAACTATTAGTTTCCGTTCATAGCGTGCTTTAGCGGGGCATTCCATGGTCTCAAAATAAGCTCGTGTTTCATACGTATTACCCACCTGGCCGTAGCCAGACCATTCACGTGCTGCCAAATCTGTACCAACGGAGACCCACGCTAGGGCATATATATATTCCTCTACTTTCGCTCTCACCTCATTACCCCCTCAAACTACTAACATGCCTCACGTATTCACACATCAATTCGATGGCCCCCAATTCGCGGGCAAGTCATCCTTCAGTACTGGCCTGTACATCAACGGCAAGTTCGTCGAAGGTTCGGATAACACCTATATCGAGTAAGCCTCTTGTTCGATTCGATATATAACTACTAAACCGTTTCAGTGTCGTCAACCCGTGTAAGTCTCGCTTCATTTGCTGCCGCAGAACTCTCACCGTAACTTTTTCCCGCTTGCGTTGCTTTTGTAGCCAATGGAAAAGTCATCACCCGCGTTTCTGAAGGCACAACCAAAGATGTTGATATCGCTGTCGAGGCGGCAGAAAAGGCTTACAAGACTGTTTGGGGCC
Source organism: Amanita rubescens (assembly GCA_015039365.1). NCBI lineage: Eukaryota > Fungi > Basidiomycota > Agaricomycetes > Agaricales > Amanitaceae > Amanita > Amanita rubescens. The sequence continues at coordinate 11,262 of WION01000648.1, forward strand.
TCAATGTTCCCGGAACGCAGCGTGGTCAGCTGCTGTACAAGCTTGCAGAGCTGATGGAGAAGAACTGGGAAGAGCTGGCAGCGCTGGAGGCGTTGGATAATGGAAAGACCTATAATTGGGCATCCGCAATGGATCTCCCCGGTTCGATTGAAACCGTTAGGTACTATGCTGGATGGGCCGATAAAGTCCACGGAAAGGTTATCGAGGCGCGTCTCTTTCTGCGTGCTTCCCTTATTAGCGGCTGATTAATGCGCGTAGACGTCGGAAGCCAAGTTAGCTTATACCAGGCACGAACCCATTGGTGTTGTTGGCCAGATCATTCCATGTACGCAGTCGATCTGCTTATGAGTGGCGTATACATTGACTAGATTATACCTCAGGGAACTTCCCTCGTGCGCTACCCCGCCTATTCTTACATGCGTCTTACTAAATGGCCCCTAGTCCTCATGTTCTCCTGGAAGATTGCACCCGCGCTCGCCACAGGAAACACCATTGTCATAAAACCCTCAGAATTCACCCCTCTCACTGCCCTCAGAATGTGTGAGCTCATTCACGAAGCCGGTTTCCCTGCCGGCGTAGTCAATGTCGTCACGGGTTACGGCAACACCGTCGGAGCTGCTATTTCATCCCATATGCGCATCGAAAAGGTTGCATTCACTGGTTCGACCCTCGTTGGCAGGAAGATCATGGAGGCTGCCGCAAAGAGCAACCTGAAGAAGGTTACTCTTGAGCTTGGCGGCAAAAGTCCCAATATCATCTACGACGATGCGGATCTTGAAAAGGCGGTCAAATGGGCTGCTTTTGGGATCTTGTATGTCTTTCGCTAATCCTGAAAGCAAAGCAAAGGGATGATTGATGAACTACTTTCCTAGCTTTAACCATGGGCAAGCGTGCTGTGCTGGATCACGGATATTCGTTCAAGCTGGGATTTACGACAAGTTCCTTGCCTTGTTTACGGAGAGAGCCAAGGCTATCAAGCTCGGTGATCCGTTCGGGCTGGGCATCGATCAGGGTCCTCAGGTTTCCCAAATCCAATTTGATGTACGCGTCTCGTTGGTCTGACGCTGAGCATTTCAATTAACGTTTGACATACAGCGTATCATGGGCTACATACATTCCGGAAAAGCGGATGGTGCAACCATCCATTTGGGAGGCGAGCGCGAAGGCACGGAAGGGTATTTTATCAAGCCCACGATTTTCACCGACACCAAACCCGACATGAAGATCGTTCGAGAGGAGATCTTTGGACCGGTTGGTGTGATTATCAAGTTCGACGACGAGGAAGGTGAGGACGAGTTTTATTATGGCACAAAACCTCATTCTGACGACAACGGTTCGCAGACGTCGTCAGACAGGCCAATGATACAATGTACGGTCTCGCTGCGGCTGTCTTCACGCAAAACATCAACCGAGCCATCGAGACGGCGCACAAACTTAATGCTGGTACTTTGTGGATAAACTGTGTCAATTCCGTCAACACGAACGTGCCGTTTGGTGGGTACAAGCAATCTGGTATCGGACGTGAGTGCGGAGAGTATGCCCTTGAGAAGTGAGTGCGCTGTGCTTTAAGGTTGGATGTTGAATGCTGACGCATCCACGTATAAGCTATACGAACATCAAGGCCGTGCACGTTAATCTTGGACTTCAGATTTAAAAGCAGCGAAGAACATTTTGGGGACAAGAAACGAGCAGTACTCGGTTTTGTAAAAATTATTGAAATTCCAAAGTTGATCATTGTTAGAAAAGCGGCTGATTAGCGTGGGCGTTTGCTTTCTAAAATACTAATGTGCACGTGGTTTTCCTCAGAGTAGTGCTGGTAGCGCTACTAGGATCATTGGGATAGCGAATAAAGAGATCAACCAGCTGACCGCCGGCAATCGAAGCGCGAACATTGTATTTAACGATGCCGATTTGAAAAAAGCGGTCAAATGGTCTTCAAATGGCTCTTGTGAGTTTTGCTGATCCGCCTACTACGCAGAACTGATCTGCTTTCCGCCAGATAGCATGAATCATAGCCAGTCGTGCTTGGCTGGAACACGGGTCTTCGTACAATCGGGTATCTATGACAAGTTGATTGCAGATCCTACAGAGTGCGCCAAGGCTATCAAGATGGGCGTTTCGTTTTCCTCGGCACCGTTCACGGACCCTTGATGTCCAAAACCCAATCCGAGATGGATTACATCAAATCTGGTAAAGACCAGGGCGTTACGGCGGATTTCCCAGGGAAGGGCCAGGTGGCTTCTATGTCGAACGTCAGCCCTAATATAAAAAACGTGGAGGAAATCTTTAGCCTAGTAGTGGCGTTGTGGTCAAATTTGAGGACTCCGTTTGCTTTCTCTTTTTCTTAACCCTCTCTTACGGGATTTATCACGCAAACATCGTCAAGAAAGCAAATGACTCTATTTACAGTCTGGCTGCATATGTTTTCAGCGAAAATGTCAACCGGGCTATTGAATCTGCGCACGATCTGGGTTTGGAAGAGAGCGAGGACAATATGCACTCGATGAGTACGTCATGATCAGCTGATATGTGACGAATCACTGCAGGTATACGATTGTCAAGTCTGTTCATATCAACCTTGGATTGCGCCTCTAAAGGACGTGTGCTGAGAGTGAGAAGTAAGGAATAAGTTAGATCAGTATTTATTAACGGCACATAATATATGCTGATTCATGCTGTACCCCGGCCCCCGGGCGCTCGCTTCACCCCATCTTCGAGCGGTGGAGATGTGACATGGCCCCCGTACCATGTGCCCAAATCGCGCCTTAGTAAGTTATGGCAAGGGCGTTGGCAGTCCCATGGGGTCAAAGACTCAAATCCGCCGACATCCTTCTCGAGATCGCACGATTGTAGATGGTCCTGGACTTGTTCGGTCATAGATAACGGAACGTTCATTAATGCAAACCCGAGCTTGCCCGGCGATGGCAACTTGTTCCACAATGAACAGCGTACAAGCTATTACTTACTACGAGAGCGGTCGTCGCTGGAGCGCCGACACGAACCTTGCGCAGCAAGGTAAACTGAGTTGGCAGGAGGAAGCGGAGCTGGATGTTAGACAATGCGCGGGGCTCGAGGATAACGGCAATAGGTAGAGGATCGTAGAGGAAGAGTCAGCAGAAGCCATTTAATCCTATCTTATCATTACTTAGTAATTATTTCCAGAATTTACCTTGCGGGATGACCTTGCGCAGCAAGATAATGTGCTTGGCTAGCGCCAACTGTCAAAGAACCTCTGATAACCATATTTTTAGTGACCAGAATTGTGGGGAGACATCTGCCAAACTTGGCATGAGGTCGTTTCCATGGAACACAATAACTGCTCTAGGACGTCGAACTGAATTACACAACGCCCGAACAGCAGGAGATTAAATGCCACGCTCAGGTTTTCGTGAGAGATGCGCGCAACTGGTGTAAGCCATTTCCAAAAATAACCACTGGGCGGTCTGATATAAGACAAAAGGTCTCAAACGTCAAGTTCTGCAACGCGATCATGCCTTCCACCTTCACATACCAGTTCGACACCCCCACTTACAGTGGAAAAACAAGCTTTAACACTGGCCTGTTCATCAACAATCAATATGTTGATGGATCTAATAACACTTACATTGAGTATGTTTGTCTACCAGGATCGCGGCGGTCAAAGTCTTACCTTTGTTTGGCATTGCAGCGTCGTCAATCCCAGCAAGCATGCCGTCATTTGTTTTGTTGATAACCCTAACGATCCGCCATAGGCACTGGTCGTGTTATTACTAAAATATCGGAAGGTACTGCTGCCGATGTCGATCTCGCCGTTTCCGCTGCCGAAAAAGCGATGGAGACGGTTTGGGGTCTTAATACGCCTGGACCTCAACGTGGAGAATTGTTGTTGAAACTTGCAAATCTGATTGATCAAAATAAAGAAGAGCTAGCTGCTATTGAGGCATTGGATAACGGTAAGCAGCCTTGCATCTTGTATTGCGGACAGGGATTCACGCCGGATACCTTTAGGCAAATCGTACATGATGGCCCTCCATGGAGACATGCCGATGTGTGTTACCACGTTCAAGTACTTCGCCGGATGGGCCGACAAGATTCACGGCCAAACCCTTGAGGTGTGTGTACATGTTTGTCATCCACCTCCGAAAGTCTGAACTTTTCCAAAGACAAACGAGGGAAGGTTTGCCTACACTCGCCACGAGCCTATCGGTGTCGTAGGAGCAATTACGCCATGTCAGTATCCTCTCTCTCGAGTTCTTGTAAGGCTCTCATACTCATGTTGACGTAGGGAATTTCCCACGTAAGGTTGATATCTACGGAGTTCGCAATGATACTCATTCCACCGCCCAGTCTTCATGGTTGTGAACAAGATTGCACCTGGTATGTGTTGTGTCAGGCGCCGATCTCTCTCTAAACTTATATGACTGTTTTACATAGCCCTCGCATGCGGTAACGCCGTCGTCATCAAACCTTCAGAAGTCACTCCACTTACCGCAATCCGGTTTTGCGAGCTCGTTAAAGCTGCAGGGTTCCCGCCAGGCGTTGTGAACGTCGTCGGTGGTTACGGACAAACAGTCGGCGAGGCCATCGCCCGTCATCCGCGCATTGACAAAGTGTCATTTACCGGCTCGGTCTTGACAGGAAAAAAGATCATGCAAGCTGCCGGAGCAACCAACTTGAAGAAGGTCACGTTAGAACTCGGAGGCAAGAGCGCGAATATCGTGTTCAACGATGCCGACTTGGAACAAGCGGTGAAGTGGTCTTCGATGGCACTCTTGTGAGTTTTATTTATACTGATTCCCCAATGTGGAACTCATTTGTTCTTGTAGCTTCAACCATGGTCAAGCATGCATTGCTGGAACGCGGATCTTCGTACAATCGGGCATCTACGATAAATTCCTCGCGAAGCTTACAGAGAGTGCCAAGGCTATCAAGATGGGCGATCCATTCGCCCCTGACACGGCCCAGGGACCCTTGGTTTCTAAGACTCAATTCGACGTACGTCGCTTGTCAGAGTGTTATGTTGAATCCCATCTGATGAGCCCATGACAGCGCGTTATGAGTTATATCAAGTCCGGTAAAGATGACGGTGCAAAGGTTCACTGCGGAGGCAACCAAGAAGGAAAAGATGGCTTCTATGTCCAGCCAACGCTTTTCACCGACGTCAACGCTGACATGAAAATAATGAAGGAGGAAATCTTCGGCCCTGTCGGTGCCGTGGTCAAATTTGAGAACGAAGAAGGTATGCTTCTTTTCTCTCTGATAACATTCTCTCACCTTCTTCATTATGAAGATATTATCAAGAAAGCAAATGACACAATATATGGTCTTGCCGCATATGTTTTCAGCGAGAATGTCAATAGGGCCATTGACTCCGCGCACAAACTTAAGGCAGGGTCTGTTTGGGTCAACTCGGGTCCTCTACCCGCGACCAATGTGCCGTTCGGAGGATACAAGCAATCTGGGTTTGGAAGAGAGAATGGAGAGTACGCGCTCCACGAGTACGTGAACCGCTGATATGGATGACAAATCGCTGATGATAATGTGTAGATATACAAACGTCAAAGCCGTGCACGTCAACCTTAAACAACGTCTTTGAAGGTCAAGCATTGAGAAGTCTAATTGTACGAATTGAAATTTTGCAGTAAGATACTTTAGAATGTGTATTTGTGTCGGAAGGGGTCATAAACGATGTAACATATCCGTATAGTGTACAAACGTAGCTTTGAAGAAATGAAAGTAGAGTCGCACAATGATGCTCTGGTAGCGGTTCGCAAGACCGTGACGCAGCTTGCAAATGCCAATCCCGACTCTTTGTCCCGCTTTTCCAATAGTTGTACATTGCTCGACGCGACCAGGAACCAACACAAAATGCTTGCCCTACGGTACCACATCGAAAAGACATGAAATAATTGGCACTCATATATTCAGCTCATATAATACAAGTTCAGCTCACTTCTCAGCGTACTGCGAATCTCAAAGGCGGTGGCGAAGGTTAACATGAACAGCCTTAACATTCGTGAACCTAATTTAGCTATCATCAGTAACTTGTCTTCAATATCAGTTTTTTTCGTGACATACTCATCGAGTGCGTACTGTCCCAGTTCCCTTCCTATCCCGGATTGCTTGTACCCACCGAACGGTACACTCGGCGAGACAAGACCGCCCATATTCACCCACACGGATCCTGCCTTGAGTTTGTGTGCTGACTCAATAGCCTTGGTGACATTCTGGCTGAAAACATATGCGGCAAGGCCATAAATAGTGTCGTTAGCCTTCTGATAATATCTTCGCAATAGCATCGTCATAAAGATCATTTAGGGGAAAAAATAGCAAAACAAACCTTCTTCATCTTCGAACTTGACTACGGCGCCCACCGGACCAAAAATTTCCTCTCTCATTATCTTCATATCAGGGTTGATGCCAGTAAAGATCGTCGGCTGCACGAAAAACCCGTCCTTTCCGAGCCTCTCGCCTCCGCAATGAACAGTTGCGCCATCGTCTTTGCCAGACTTGATATACCCCATCACACGCTAGTATGACCGCTCTGTTAGGATCAGATCAATGATAAACTAAAAAAAAGGACTTGCCTCGAATTGGGCTTTAGAAACCAAAGGTCCTTGCGTCGTATCATTGACAAATGGGTCACCCTGCTTGAAACTCTTGGCGGCCTCTGTAAGCTTGGCAAGGAACTCATCGTATATGCGGGCATGTACGAAAATCCGCGTTCCGGCGGCGCACACTTGCCCGTTGTTGAAGCTATGTTCGCTCATCTGTCAATTCCATCCACTTATATCAGAAGAGAAACACCCACAAGAGTGCCGCCGAGGTCCATTTTACGGCTTGGTCCAAATCAGCATCATCGAACACAATATTTGCGTTCTTTCCACCGAGTTCCAAAGTGAGTTTTTTCAAGTTGGTTGCTCCCGCCGCCTGCATAATCTTCTTTCCGGTCAGACGGAACCAGTAAACGTCACTTTGTCGATGCGTGGATGACGAGCAATGGCCTCGCCAACAGTCGGCCCATAGCCGGTGACACGTTACTACTCCATCTGGGATGCCAGCAGCTTTGATAAACTCGCAAGCGCGAATTGCCGTGAGAGGCGTAATTTCGGATGGCTTAATGACAATAGCATTACCGGTAGCCAGCGCTAGAAACGTAGAACGTAAAACTTGAGATGAAGTGAGTACGATAATGTTGATATGCGTACCAGGTGCAATTTTTGCCAAGAACGTCACGACTGGATATAATGTGAGTGAATTGTCATAACGTGAAATATATATAGCTTACGCGGGAAATTCCCTGCGAAAAAGTCAGCTATCATTGTTACAATGAATTACCGTGAATCGCTCACATGGGATGATCGCTCCGACGATACCGATTGGCTCATGTCGAGTGTATGCGAATTTTGCTCGGTTGTCTGCCCGAATTATTGTCAAAATCATTTTGTGCTATAAAGAGAAGCTCGTACCTCCATAGTCTTGCCATGTATCTTGTCCGCCCATCCAGCAAATATCTGAGTACGGTGGTGCACGTCGGAATGTCCGCCAAAAGGGCTGAAAAATACGATTTCCCTGGTAGGCTGAGTTAGCATCTGATACACAGCTTTGTAAGGAAGACATACCGTTATCCAATGCTTCTAATGCAGCCAATTCTTCCTTATTTTGTTCGATCAACTCGGCGAGTTTTAATAGCAATGCGCCACGTTGAGCTCCAGGCGTATTTAGACCCCAAACTGTCTCCATCGCCTTTTCGGCGGCGGATACCGCGAGATCGACGTCGGCAGCTGTACCCTCGGATATTTTGGTGATAACCTGACCGGTAGCTGCGAAACAGTCAAAACATATTCAACTTTTAAGGAGTATGGATGATTACAAGGGTTGACAACACTGAGAGTAACACAAAAGATGAGAATGGCAGGGCAAATAATAATTTACAAACGCACTCAATGTAGTGTTATCGGACCCGTCCAAAAATTGGCCATTGATGAATAGGCCAGTGTTGAACTGGGTTTTACCCTTATAGACGGATGTGTCGAATTCGTGAGTGAAGACAGAAGGCATGTTAGAGGATAGGATTCCCTCCTCATCGTCGTCCAGTTTTATACCAAGTGATCACGATCTTCCACGGGGGCGGGTATACCCTTAGCATACCCTAAGTCATGCCGGTTGACTATGGAGACACGTGGTATAGCGCGCAACGAATCTGAGTGCTACCGTGAGCGTTATTGATATGACGAGTGTATTGATATAGACCTACTTTGCGCAGCTACGTGACGGGTCGCAGGGCTCAGATGCCTTGTGTTGAACTGCTGGTGACGTTGGTGGCTCGGCGCGCGAGTCGTTGAACACCTCTGATAAATTTTGCGCTTTGCTGATTTCGCCTTTGAGCCAAGTGGATCGGGCGCGCGTGACAAGTGAAATGTGACATCATCATCCACTTCACCAGCCATCCGCTCTGTGAATGCCGAGGTGACGCGTTAGTGTCGCGGCATAGATACATTTCCGCCGATGTAACGCGTCATTCAGCGGAAACGTGATGAATTGAGTAACAAACCTATTCTTGGAGATCCTAAGCCGATGCAACACGCGTTCGCCGTGTCGCTGCGGCAAAAGCCGACGTCAACGTAACGAACAAATAAACAACCAAACACGGCCATGTTCTACAGTTCCGACTGGGAGAAGACGTCCAGCCTTTCAAACACCGTCGAATCCTGAGCAGTATAGGAGTTCCAGTGGAAGTCGAAAAGGTTAACGACGATGATCCGGGGACTCTACCTCTCCCAGTCGTTCTGTTTCCCCAGGCCCATCGCGGCCCTTCGATGCTCCCCAAACTACGGACGGTTGATTTCGAGAGAATTTCTCCTGCCCAAAGCGAAAATAATGACCCTACCAAGGTCATAAGACACTGGCAGTTGCAGCCCCGATTCCCCTGCTCAATCGAGGGTTGCGAGCGCAGGCTTACAACCCAGCATCTTTTACGCATCCACATGGAGGCTCATAAGCCAAAGCCAAAACCATTATTCCCATGCGGCTCGGGTGCTCGAAAAAGTATTCCCGAAACCACGATCGGCTTCGACATGAGGTTGAGAAGCATGGGAAGGTTTGCAAATTCAAGTGCGAAGTTGTGGAAAGTCCATGTGGAGAAAAAAAGCTCTCGAAAAGCATGAGTGCCCCGTAGCACCTGGCGCGACGCGATGCGTGTGGATGGATGCTTGAGGGTGGTGCTGCTAACTTATGCGCTTGCGTCTTTTCCTTTTCTTTTTTTCTCTCTTTTTTTTCTTGGGAATTTGGGATCTATTTGCTTACATTGGGTTTTCACAGAATACGTGTCGAGCTATATAATATACACGCTCCTCGTCGTCTTAGTTTGTTTCTCTTTTATTACCATTTTTCTACTCATGTAAACTCCGAGTCTCTACTATATGTATGTAATGTCCGGTAACGCGGGGAACATAGGATTAGAGTAGCTATATACCATTTGTATAATACGTACTTTAGTTGGATCAGGGGCCCATCTGGCTGTTTACCGGTATTTCACTGGATTTATGACATTGGTTTTTGCAATGCAGGCGCACCTCCTGCCATACGTCCTCCGTTTTATCGCGTAGCTCATGGAAGACCTTCCCTTCACCCGTACCAAAGTGAGCAAGATTTGCAACCACTTTGCTATGTTTCCTCGTCATATCGAGGATACACCGCTGCACTTCCTCGTGTCTCCGTAGCATCTTTGTTTTCCTAGTACCCTGTTTATTCTGACAAACATCAAGTTATTAAGCTAAACGGCGCTTAGATGCAGCCAGCTCACCTTCAATGAGGAGATCCTAATCGAAACGTGAAGCATATTTTCAGGTATTTCACCGCACGAAGCGAGCAACGTCTCCTTCAGAATCACCCAAATCCTGCTTCTAAGTTCCTCTCGCAGCTCATCGCTCTCGCACGCGTTTGTGCTTATCACTTGGCGCAGGACAGAAGTCACATCAACTGGCAAGTTGTTGAGCAAACCTCGTGGGATACTCTGCAAAAGCGCCTCGATCAATCGTTCCCGAAGCGTTTGCGGCCTCATCAACAATGATTCAGGTAACCTGGACAAAAGCTCTTCGGGAAGCTTGTCAAGGACACGAGTTGATATTTCAGCCATGTGCTCTGGTGGAATGCGCGCGAGTTTCGATGTCGGAATTGACTTGAGTGAAGATTGCGGGGTTAATTTGATGATCACTGGTAAGAGAAGATCGAGGAGGGGGATGGGCAAAACACGCATCAGAAAACCAATAAAACTGGTATCCTTCAACGTCTTCTTGATCCTGCGAAGAAGAAGAGTCCGAAAACCGACTGGGCGGAATTATCGTCAGCTTGGTTACCGGAGCCTTTGCAGAAAGCTAGGTTCATCGGCGAATTCATCATCGCGCATGATGATGTACGCCTGTGCAATTGCTCCAATCGAGCCTTGGGAAGCTGGTGTAAGAGCCGGAGTGCGCAATTTCTATCGGGTTATTTGGCTGATCTAGCATGCGTTCATCCGTTCCAGCGAGATCTCGAGTACCTCGAAGGAACGCAACTGAGTCGTTGGGAGAGTGACAATCGTTGAATCGTTCATTCGTGAAAAGCTGTCGACGGAAAGCCTCTCTAGGTATGACGAAACGGCTTGTAACAAGTTGCGGGAAGTTTTGCGTATAGATCGTCAGGTAGTTTTTCCAGAGCCCACTGGAATGCGTTCTAGGAGCTCAGGCTGTAAGTTGATCTTGACAGGTCGTTTTGGGTGCAGCACTCCACACGACTTTACAACTTTTCTCCATTTCTTATCTGGCAAGTCCAGGACGGATTTGATCACCCCGTTCAGGGCACCCTCCGCAGTCGTCCTGTAGCTCTTCGAGTATCGGGACTCTGACAAGTTTTGTTCGAGATTCTCATGCCAAAGCGTGACCTCCGTTGCGTCCAAAATCCATTCATTCACCGCTCGTCGCGCCTCATCGTCAACATCGATCTCCTGATCCATTACGACTTTGCCATGAACAACCTTTTTGATAACACTCCTCAACCGATTCCAGTCCTTCTCTTTCGTTATACGCGTTTTGAGAAAGTCCAAAAGCAACTTCTCGAGTCGAGTTGCGATGGCTAACCTGATCGCCATACGCAGCTTATTCCAATCTTCGCCGAATATGTCACATGATATCGCAGATTCGGTGATGCAGTCCCATCGCAAGCCCTTGTTTGCAGAACATCCTTGGAGCAAGCAATAACGGGCGGTGAGCGCAATAATGGTACGCGCGAGAAAGAAGCAATTGTAGTATTGCAGCGTGTATTTCGCCGTTTCGGGATCCATATGGACGGCTGCGCAGATCGCGATGACGGTATACATGTCGGGTTTGCTTTCGTTAAACTTGAGAACAACTCCACATCCGTCTCGATGGATACCCTCGAGGTCATCGTCGTCGACAACATTTACGGTATCCTCCGCTTCTATACCCTCTGGAAGGAGCAGCTCTGGGTTGCGTCCTCCAAGGGGCCTCCGATCGATCCGATAGTTCCCTCCTTGATCCAGGAATACTAGAACAAACTCGTGCTTGAACCTTTCTCTCTCCTTTCGTAATTCGATCCTGCGGATCGTCGTGTGGGTCTGTGCCTTGTACCAGTCGAATATCCCACCCTTATCCCAATCATCGCAAGTTATCCGGGCGCACGACATGGTACATCGCGGCGCGGAACGACTGATAGAAGGAAGCGAGGGCCTATGGCTGGAGGTTGGTTTTTCCCCATCGTTTGTTTTACGTCCGATTGGGAGAAAAGTCATCTCTTATTCTTTGTTTTACACCTGTGGATGAGGAGTGCTGAGAGAGAGAGGCCACGAGTTGACTTACGAGAAGGGTATGAAGGTGAAGGGATGAAGGGATGAATGAACATGTCACGTTGTTCTGTTTTCGTAGAATCATCTGAAGATAAGCGCCCGGACATATCAACACCCGTGATGGTCAAGTGGATATAGAGCGGAGGTTTGTTACATTGACAATCCACCTCAGTTTGTCAGCGTTACATCCCGCCCACCATGATCCCTCTCATACTGCAACGCCTGCAGCTTAAGTGGGTACATAGCCTCCCTCTCCTTCGTCTTCTCATCCGACCACACCGGTAACACACTATCAAGTTCCGGTCTCCTTTCTACAACATCTTTCCGCAATCCAGCCACATAATTCTGTTCGTCAAACGCAACAACGTGACACGAAATAAAACAAGTCGGATTGTCCGTCTTGGAAAGCCACTCCTCAACGTTTTCACCGTCTCTTGTTCGAATTGAAGACGGCCACGCGGTTTCTGGGTAAAAAGTTGGTGATTTTCACTTGGTCGGACCAGGAGAGGGCTAGCCAGGTACTGGTGACATCGGCAACAGTGAAAGGGGTGAAGCACATAGGTAGACCGACGAACGCCAATGTTGGGTTGTGTGCGTATAAAATGTGTCTGTGAACGGAAGGCACTCTATAGGGTTTGATAGAAAGCGAAGCAAGAGGCTCAAGTTGTCCGCGGTTTGTACTGTCATCGTCTCGTTTTAAAACGTGGACAAAAGACGGATAGGGTCTGTAGCCTGTCCCAAAAATGACCATGTCGATGTCCGAGATGACAGTTCCGTCATTTAGGGTTGCTTCGACTAGGCTTCGCCCATCGTTTGTTTCTTGCATGGTATATTTTGAAATTGGAGCGACCATTTTGATCCTGTCATCCGGGAGAGAACAGGAAACAGGAAATGCGGGACGTCGTATACTTTGATAAACGGGGGTTCTAGAGACAGGTGCGAGGTATGCAGCGATGTCATTAGCTGACGCCGCGTTTGCTACTACAAGGACACGCTGGGTGAGGGTCAGAGGGCGGCGTCATACGAGTCAAATATCTTACCTTGTCTTCGTACCCTTTGGGTCCTCGCCAGTCTTTTGCGTGGGTCGCACAACCTTTGGCTTTGATCACGTCCAACCCATTGGTGTCTGGCCATACAGGATTATCGTACCATCCGACGGCAACGACTGCATCCCAGGTTTCAACACATTCCTTTCCATTGGCATCTCCGTCCCAGTTCTTCATGTAGACTTTCCATCGGCCGTCATCCTCCGTTTCCTCTTCTACCCTAACGACTTCCCGGCTCAATCGAATTTTCCCGCTTTTAATAAACGGGTCTGCAAACGAGCGGAGGTACTCGTAAGTCTCCGTCAAGGTTGGGAATGGCTGATGTGGGTATTTCTTCGTTCTCTCGGGAAACGGGAAACCAGAAAAGCTGAGAAATTGGGGGAGAACGTTTCCAACCAATCCTGGGTATGCAGGTGATGGCCATAGGGGTTTTCCCGGTTGACGAGGTACCTCATCCATGTACCTGGCATGTATGTTAGCACAAAGAGTGAATGATAACCGACAAATGGACAAACCAGACGCCCCCAACATCGTTTCTTCGTTCGACGAGCTCGACGCGTTCAAAATTGCCCAATTCAAGCAAATTGCGGAGCGTAACAAGGCCAGATGGACCACCACCAATTATTAGCACGGATTTCGGTGTTGGTAGTGATGACATGAAGATAAGATGTCAAGCACTGGCGGGCGCTGATAAGCACTGCCATCTTCATCCCCGCAACCATGGGTTGTGGGTCTTGCGACGCACCTTGCCTATGGGAAAATGCAACGTCACATGCGCGTTCCCATGATCTCGTGTTCCACCCCGTCCAATCATGATCTGCGGATCCTCTCCCACGCCAACGACTGTAGTTACAAAAGACTACGCCACGTTCGATGTATCTCGTGCACGGCGAGTAAACTTGGTCTATCTTTTCTGTTCTTGCTTTCTGATCCTGGAGCAGGATATCAACGCCTTGGAATGGATACGCCGCTCGAATGAGTCGAATCCAGACCAACCGGCGAATCTGATTTGCGTCTACTTCGGCCCCAAATACGAGGATCCGGAGAACAATGGCAACTCTGCACCCAAGAAACGACCTCGAGGAAAAGCTAATACAAGAATCATAGTTAGCCCACCACTGACATCTTTGCAACCAAAGGATAAACCCCTCCACCGGCTATCCCAAGTCGAAAAGGTTCGAAGTTCTGTCACGTCGCGTCTTGGCATATAATAATTTTTCTGGGGGCCAGACATCAAAGTCGGCGCATTTTACGACCCTCGACTTCTTTCTGATTTTGGCGGACCACTGTTCAAATTGAAGCAGGCGAAACTGAAGCAAAGGCACTTCGTCGACATCAACGATGAATTAATCGCACCATGGGAAGAATATGACAAGCTTCGCACAGGAACGGTTGTCCTCATGCGTGTCACTTTGCACACGTACACCATTACGGAGGGGAACAGAGATAAAAAGGTGCTTGTCCTCTATCGCCCACTATATTTGATCTCTGACTTCCTTTAGATTTACCAGATATATGCAGACCGCGGCAAAGTTCTCGCTACTTCCGATGAACCTATCGACAATCGCTCAATCCGCTTTGTCTTACCCGACGCCACCGATGGCGCCGTGGATGAGCAGACAGACCTTAACGATGATGAGCAACTGAAATGTTTTAGCAAGGAGGGCAATGTGTCGGACGACAATACCGCTTCTGGCTCAGTATGTATTTCCCCCTTTGTATATGCATTCACAATGACATGGAAATCAGTCTTCATCCTCTCAAGTGCCAACCTCGGAAGGACTCAAACCATCGAAGAGGCCGAATATCACCGGAATCACCACGAGAGCCACATCAGGCAAGAACAAACAACCAGCTGAAGGCAAACTGTCCGACACATCAAAACTTCCTTTGTCGCAGATGAACGTGGACTAGAATATGTGTCCAGCTTGCAACATTAGAT
>WION01000649.1:0-25995 GCA_015039365.1 Amanita rubescens
CGGCATCTGCGAAATGGATGAGGGGCTTGGAAGAAACTTGAGCGTGGCAAGAGCTTACCGCGTTAGTATTTAAGAGTTGGGGGTTTGGGTTCGTTGAGATTTGAGTTGGACGTTATGTCCTTTCTTTCATTCAGGCCTCGGAATTGGTCAATTGGCTATCAGTGGCCCACGGCAAGGCCGCCCGACCTCGGCTCACTCTTCGCCGAAGGACTTCTCATCACTCTGCCTCCCCCAAATTCCTCTTACTCGTGCCAGTGACTTGAATCTGACGAAATTTTGACTCGGGAACTGCCTGAAGCTTAGGAACCCTCGTAACGTCAGGTTCGATTCTCGCTGCGCCTTCCGACTTCTAATAGTAACTGGGACTTTCATCGGGTGCATCTAGCAAGCGTATTTGACTCATTACGAGCGACAACAACCAACCAAAAATGCAAAGAAAGTGGGTCTCTATATTTATAGTACATTCGGTATCCAAAGCCCTCATGTCATCCTCTTACGGAACATCACTTCCGCAGTTGGGTCAGGTATTGATAAAAGCCCGAACCACAGCTCAGGCGGACAACCGGGGTTTGCCATTTTAACATCGTAATTTAATAAAACATACGCAAGCATTGCTTTTACCTCATTTGTTGCAAAAAATCGGCCTGGGCTACAATTGATGACATGTCAGATCGCGTTTCGACTTGAAAGGATGCTCGCTAAGTACCATGCATGGCGCCCTTGTCCAAAGCTTAAATACTCATGAGTAAGAGTCACCATTGAGTGTTTCGAGCTTTCTCCTTCTTTTTCGCGCATTTTCGAGAACCTGAACCCGTCGAAGACGTCAGGATCAGCATAGTTATCCTACAAGAGGGGAAAGTGTAAGTTGGAAATCGACAACTAGAAAGACCAAATACAAACCGGATCACAGTGTACGGAACGATGCGGGATGCCAATCATGCAACCCGCAGGAACTGTTGTCCCGTTTGAAAACGTAAAGTCTTTTAGCACTTTACGTCGTACTGTGACTTCAAAGCAAAAGATTAGAAAATATCGCAATGCTTAAAAAAGGGAACAATGCATACAGGCTCCGTTTCCTGATACCCGCTGCGATTCCCTCAAGAAACTATCCACTTTCCTGAGTTTACCCATGGCAGATTTAGTCCAACCTTCTGCATTTATCACAGCTTCGACTTCCTCGCGCATGGGCTGCACGTATTCAGGACTACTGGCCAAGTGAAATAGCGCATTGCTAAATGACTATGGACGAATTAGTTACACTGTCGGCGCCGGTTAAGTTGCATACCTGTGAGGTAGTATGGATACCCGCAAAGTTCATAAGCAAAATGCGAATGGCGAAGCTCTCCACGGTGCGCTGATGTGGTTCTTTTGCAACTTCCAGGAACCAGCTTATGGCATCATTCTAGAAAGGAATGAGATGAGTTTTCAATGTTAAAAAACCACTAACAGGTTTATCAGGCCAGTCCTCCCCGTACTTCTCTACCTGGGCAAGTCGTTCTTTGATCAAAGGTTCCAGATGCTTTATCGCACGGTTAATGCCTGCAGGTACTTTCCTCAAAAAGCGGACGATGAAACTGCGGAAAGGTCACCAGATGAGTTTTTTGCTGGACTATAGGACTTACTGTCGTAGGGGGGTTGGAAACAAGTTAAGAACGTTGCCCGACGTTACGATGTCAAAGGTGAATTGCACGTTCAATGATCTATAATCAGGATCGCGGCCTTGTAAATGTGAGACATTGTGTCGACCAACGATATAGAAGCTCACATAACGGTAGACCAACGAGGAACCTATTAACAGCCCTGCATACGATGTTGGGAATAGTATCACGCATGACAACCGTTGTCCATTCTAATCCAGATCAAGATTTCGTTTCAAGCAGAACTCGTCGATGCTTACCATTGCCCTTGATAGGTACATAATCCGCAAACGCTGCGGTTATCTCGTCCTGGATGTCTGAGAATCGAGCTGTGATGTTTCTTGTGAGTTGAGACCGGATAACATCGATGTGAAAGCCATCGTTGTGTACTCCGCGACCAAAAAGAATATCGAAATGTAGCGTCTGATGGCATAAAATCAAAGACAAGTTACACGTATGACAGTGTGTGCATGACAAATTACCTCTGCTAATGCGTCCTTCGAAGAAAGCTGATCGTCAGAGGCGTGTCGTACGTCTTCAATCATTTGGGGACCGGTGACGACCACCATCCACTGTGTCAGCATCGGGATCTTGAAGATGGACCCGCGATACTGTCCTGGTAAGTCCAAGATGTACAACTCCATGTCACAAGCACACGTACTTTGTCATAACCTTCCTGCGCTATCTCTCTCCCATGTTTATAGAACCGAAGGGCACCGATATACGAAGTCAATATGCCGGAGGGACCGATTGTCGGGAAACCGCTCAACTGTCATAACCTTGACTTAGTCCACATTTTACCCCGTTTCCAGTGGTTACGTACCTTTCGATGTTTCGCAATTCTTCTCCAGATAAACGAAACACAGTAAACAGCTACCACCACCGCAACTCCAGTAACGAGCCTCGACTCCATGTACGTTGATTGCGGAACCAGAGAGCCAGCTACTTACGGTGCTAAATACCAGCACTATCGGAATGGTGTT
Organism: Amanita rubescens; assembly: GCA_015039365.1. Lineage (NCBI taxonomy): Eukaryota > Fungi > Basidiomycota > Agaricomycetes > Agaricales > Amanitaceae > Amanita > Amanita rubescens. The sequence goes on from WION01000649.1 coordinate 2,621, forward strand.
TCCATTACCCTGCAGGGCATGTGACGAACAGTGACGTTGAGCAACCCAATTTGAGCCTTCCAGAGGAGAAAGGGGCGAACATCGTAATCTGCATGTGTCAGTTTGTGAAACGAAAACGCTGTGAAAGTGGGCGCTGATTGGCACAGGTTGTATCCAGCCTCGGGCCTTCGGCCTCAGTATCTTCTGCCCATCGCCGCGCTCTTAAGTGCTTTATTTTTACTGGTGCTTCAAGTGGAATAAAACTTGGGAATAATTCATGAACAGAATCATGCATTCATGCCAATGATGCCACCTCGACTATTCCAGATCTACCCATTCCCTGGCGTTTCCTGGGAAACCGGATGAGGTGGTCACAGCACGCCTGGGCCAAGCAAAATAAACCGGCATTTTAAGCCGGACTCGGCCATTGGAATTCTTCGAACCGAAGAAACGTTCAAAGTTACGTCAACGGATAGAACCAACCGAGGCATTTTTGGATTACAGGAAGCATCTCTACGGAAGCAGATTAGTATAGCTATGATCCAACCAATGGCGGAGTTGCGGTGTGCCATTGTGATGTCACGGTATTAGATGCATATGACGCACAAGCAACGTTGCAAGGACGAATTCGAACGAACTCGCTGGGATTCCTGGACCTGGACCTGGACATGAGGTCCGGTCAGGGTTCGAACCTCGAACCGCGGCCAGGCATGTTAAAATCTTGGTCGGCTCGAGTCTCGGCACAAGACATTGGATCCCAAGTCGGCAAGCGTTAGGTTCACGAGATCCAAAACGGGGAGGCGCTTTATGTAAGACTCCGATTTAGGAGTCCGCTTGTGAACGGCTGGGTGACGCACCACTGGCATTGCTTCGAAGAAGCATCTGGAATGGAGTTCCAAGTCGCAAGTTATCCTTTGGCGCTCTTGAACCTAATGGACGAGGGTTATATATCCACCGGAGAGCCCCCTCTAGGAATCGCCACACGTTTTCGGCGTAGAATCGTCGGTGTGTGACTTACCTGCACATAGATTACTGCAAGCTCTGCTCACCCACTCGCCATCCCCAAAAACTATCGCTAAAGAGTTTTTACGTGAACTTGGAAAGTGTGGGAATCCACTTGTAAAAACGTTGGGTGTGCTGCTTCGTCGGTTTGATTTTCGATCTGAGCTCATCTTGCTGGATGTGTTCTAAGCCGAGGATGTGTATAACGAGGTTTCCACTTTGGCCGTAGATGATTGGGCAGTTACAGTTCTTCAGGAACTCCAGGAGCTCGCCGGCGACCTCTCGACCGTTACGCAGCTGGGGAGTTACTACTTAACTCATCTGGTAATCGCATGTGTGCGGGTCTTTTGCCGCAAGGTAGCCCTGCGTTGACATTCTACTTTTTCAAGTTCGAAATCCAGGTGGACCAAAGACACCTCAAGATAGTATTCACCCGACTCCGAATCATAGGCGCATCGAGGAGATCGAGGAATTGTTAGAACAAGCTAAGAGGAGTCAATCGGCTTTAAGGGATTTGGCAAGTTCGACCAGTCGACTCTTCGGATATTAGGCTAAGGTCCATTGAAGGTCATGCTCCGCGATGGCGACTACTGTCTGCTCACGGGGTTGTGCTTCTTCCCTCCCATTTTTGTGCCAGCCCGCTGCGCTCATATCATCCCGTTTTCTATATACTCAAAGGTAGCTCTATGGTATCCCTTGGATGATGTATTTTCTTATTTATATATTTCTCTAGACACAAACATTTTCGGCGATTGAAACGTTTACAGGCTTCGCGTTGGATGCTGAAACCATACAGAATCATCTAAACCATCCACGCAACGCGCTGAATCTCCAGAGTAATGCTCACGAATTTATGGATAAGTACCTGGGCTGGGGAATCGAAGCAATATCTTCTGATGATCAAGTAATTTTTTTTTTCGTTTTGGTTGCGATCTTGAATTCACATATCACATAGTGGAAATACTATTACCGAATTGTTCGACCGGATCGGTTGTCTGCCACTACACGGCTGAAAGACGGTGATGAAATACTCTTTGGGGCGGGCATTGGTTGTCACAAAATTGCACTCCCCGACCCAAGGCTCTGCAATGTCCACCTGGCAGTCTGTCGAGTGTCTTACGCCTGCGGAGCCTCTGAAATTTTGATCAATTCCTTGATGATGAAGACGATGAAGGATTCCAAGTCCCTGTCTATTTCGGTGGTCCATTTGTATCTGATAATGTATTGATGCGCAAGCTTGAGAATAGGCTACTGTAGTCTTCTAATGTTATTATGACGGGGACTTCCCCGCCGATCCTGTCTGGGTTACTAGGTACTGGCGATCCTGCGTCAGATTCTATTGAGGTGTGACGAGAACCATTGTCCACAGCGTACAGGCGTACAGGCGTACACATCTTGTAAACTGCTGTGCTCTTTCAACCATTCAGACTTTGACTTGTTGTCGGAAGCAGACAGATGATCGGACTCCTTCGACAGGTACTGAGGTTGTCCGCGCGAGATTTCGGCGTGTTGTTCCCAGTAGCGAGTTTAATGTTTTCAAAGTAATGTTAGACAACTGAACATCCCCAAGGAAGCGGGAATTGCGGCAGTGAAATCATGCAGTCTCAGTTACTCTTTAGCTCGAGCGAACAGGTTCTAACTTTTATGCCTGAGAAATCATTCCAGCATTTGTCATTAGCAGAAAACGAGGATATGCCCTCTAACTATCACATCCGCTTACGGAACATCACTTCTGCCTTAGGATCAGGGGTCGACATTTCCCCAAACCACACCTCGGACGGGCGTCCACCATCATTGGCCATCTTCACATCGTAGTTTAGTAAAACATACGCAAGCATCGTCTTGATCTCGTTTGCTGCGAAAAACCTCCCCGGACTAGAATTGGGAACATATCAACATATTAGAACGTGTTTCGGTTTCGAAGAATGACACAAAGTACCATGCATGCCGCCCTTGTCCAAATGTTAGAAATCCAGTAGTAGGCGTCACCATTCCGTGTTTTGTGCTTTCGCCTTCTTTCTCGCGCATCTTGGAGAACCTGAACCCGTCGAAAACCTCGGGGTCAGAATAGTATTCCTAAGCAAAAGAAAGACCCGTGTAGGAGATGGAATGACCAGAAAGATTGGATACGAACCGAATCATGATGCACGCAACCATGTGGAATGCCGATCGTAAAGCCGGCAGGGACCGTTACCCCGTTTGAAAATGTAAAGTCTTTCATAACTTTACGCCGCACGCTGACTTTACAATCAAGGTGAGAAAATTCAAGAATACTCGAGATGAAACGCGGAGCATACAGAGTCCTTGTGATAGTCTCTGTGACTCTTTCACGAAACTATCCAATTTCCTGAGTTTCCCAATGGCCGATTTGGTCCAACCTTCTTCATCTATCGCAGCCTCGACTTCTTCGCGCATTGGCTGTAAATATTCCGGACGTGTGGCTAAATTGAATAACACGTTTGTAAATGCCTAAAACCATGCTTCAGTTACACTATCAGGATAGGCAATTGCGTTTGCATACCATTGTCGTAGTGTGGATACTAACAAAGTTTGTAAGCAACATGCGAGTGGCTAAGCTCGTTATATCGCGTCGGCGAGGGTTATCTTTTGCGACTTCCAGAAACCAGCTTATAGCATCGTTCTATAGGAAACATTAAGTTTTTAACGCAAAACATTAGGTCTTTACGAACTGGTTTATCGGACCAATCGTCTCCGTTTTGCGCTTCCTGTTCAATGCGTTCTCTGATCAAAGGTCCCAGGTGTTTCACTCCACGTTTGATTCCGTTAGGTACTTTCCTCAAGAAATGAACGACAAAGCTGCGATATAATTGTCATATCGGCTGGCACACGATCATGCGACAACTTACTGTCTGAGAGAGGTTGGGAACAAGTTGAGAACGACGCCTGACAGGATGACATCAATCGTAAATCCCTCGTTTAACGATATGTAATCCGGATCACGACCTTCTAAACGTCAAAGAAATGTAGGCCGATAGCGCCCATGACACTCACATAGAGGTAGTCCGACAAGCAACCTATTGACACTCCTACAAACGATGCTTAAAACGGCATTGCGTGCATTGACCGTTGTCCATTCTGATCCTAATCAACGAATGTTCTCTCCAAGAGAATCATCAATACATACCATTTCCCTCTGTAGGAATAAATTGTGAAAAGGCGACCGTGATCTCGTCCTGGACTATCTGAAAACCGAGCTGCGATGTTTCTCGTGAGCTGATTCTTCACAACATCGGCGTGAAAATCGTCATCGTGCATTTCATGGTCAAACAGAATATCGGTATGGAGAAACTTGTACGATATGGGTAAGTCAAAGGCAAAATATAAGAAAATGCAAGCTGAGTCACCTCTCCGACCGCGTCTTTGAGCGAGAGTTGATCGTCGGATGCCCGTCGTATGTCGTCGATTAATTGCTGACTAGTGACGACAACGATCCATTGCGTCAGCATTGGGACCTTGAAGACAGAACCACGGTACTGTCATGGCAACTGTAAATCTAGAAAGCGGCGCATTACGTCCCACCACACGTACTTTGTTGTATCCCTCTTCTACGATATCCCTGCCATGTTTAAGGAATCGCAGAGCGCCGATGTACGAAGTCAAGAAACCAGAGGGGCCGATTGTCGGTATAGCGCTCAACTGTAAAGAGTCGAATTCAGTCGTATTGGCCGCGATATTCGAATTAATCAAGCTACGCACCTTTCGATATTTGGAAAATGCCTGCCATATGAGCGAAACGCAGTAACAGGATGCAATAACTGCGAGTCCTGTGATAGTCTTCGAATCCATGAATGCAGGAAGCAAGCCTGGGACGTGCTGTTTTATGTAGGGTGTGACATCTCAGTCGGCACAATCAACCCTTATCGTGACAAACCTTGACTAAAAATGGACTTGACATACATCTCGGTCCATGCCTAATCAGTATTACTAGTATTTACGACGGCGCCCATAAATACGGCCCGTCTTCGTACTAGTCAACATCAAAATCGTTTTACACTCGTTCAACATTGCACCGCATGCCTCTGACGGAAAAGAATCACCATAGCCGCATTTATATATATAACGCGACCGTGATTACCCACATGCAGCAGCATGGCCTTTCAAGTGATAATGATGGACGCGAAGACCATTACTACATTGGTATGGATTGTATCCCTTCACGGCCCGTGTTCATTTGTTTGGAAAGCAGTCGTCAGGTGTGTAACGAGCATCTTAAAACGCAACGTGGTCTGAATCATCGGACTTGGAATCACAGTTGAGCGCTTGAGCGCTATTCCAGCAATTGGGTCGTCATATACAATATTTGCAAGACGTAAGATCGCATCCTTACACTCTCATGGTCTTCCTGTGCCATTTCCCCGACCATATTTATAAAATCGAAGAGCGCCGATATACGGAGTCAAATTGCCGGAGGGACTATTGTCGGATGATACTGCTCTACTGTAACTGATTGTGTGCTTTTCTTTTCCAGTAGCTTGATACGCGTAACTTCTGATGCTTGGCAATCGTTTTCCAAATAGCGGGAAGACAGTAAACGAATGCAACCACTGCAAATGCAGCGAAGATCCTCCCATCCATGGTGGCTTGGAAACTCGGAAGACTGCTACTGCGCTGCTAAATATTACCAACCCAATCACGCATTTCCATCAATACCATGCCACATTGACGTCAAGTGATCATGTTCGGGAAGCCGACGAGATACTATGTCTTTGCCTTTTGCTAATCCCCGCATTGTATCCACTTGGTGTTTATGGCATCGGTTTGAGTATCGGGAATTTTTACGACCCTGGTAGAAGCGTCAAAAATGTCTACAATAGAATAATCTTTCTAAAAAAAAGAGGGTGGGGCGCGACCTGGATGATAGGATCTAGTGCACTCACTACTGCATTGATGCGTATATAGTACTGATAGTGTTCAGGCTCGATGATCGTACCGCAACTTGTAATTGAATCTCACACACATCGTGACGGGGCGGCCCCGGGCCCAACTACTTACTGGCGAGATATATCATCATATTACTATCTGGTGCACTGTGAAAGTTTCGCACATGTTCCAACTATGCTTTTTTGTCCGAAATGGGTGCTTCAATCCTCAGGTTGCAAAGCTCTTGCCCCCGTACTTGACACAATTTATAACATTAATCTGACCTCAAGATTGACAGCTGTCGTGAACGAACGACACCCTCAAGGAAGCGGGAATTTCAGTAGTGAAATCATGCAGTCTCAGTACCTTCTGATAACCTACTCTTTACGAACAGGTTCTAACTTTATGCCTGAGAAGTCATCCCAAGATTTTTCATTAGTACCTAGGCAGAAAACGAGGTTATACCCTCCAATGATCACGTCCGCTTACGGAACATCACTTCTGCCTTGGGATCAAGAGTCGCCATAGTCCCAAACCACACCTCGGATGGGCGTCCACCGTCATTGGCCATCTTCACATCGTAGTTTAGTAAAACATATGCAAGCATTGTCTTGACCTCGTTTACTGCGAAAAACCTGCCTGGACTAGAATTGGGAACATATCAGAACCTGTTTCGGTTTCGAAGAATGACACCAAGTACCATGCATGCCGCCCTTGTCCAAATGTTAGAAATCCGGTAGTAGGAGTCACCATTCCGTGTTTCGTGCTTTCGCCTTCTTTCTCGCGCATCTTGGAGAACCTGAACCCGTCGAAAACCTCGGGGTCAGAATAGTATTCCTAAGCAAAGACCTATATAGGAGATGGAATGACCAGAAAGATTGGATACGAACCGAATCATGATGCACGCAACCATGTGGAATGACGATGTTAAAGCCGGCAGGAACCGTTACCCCGTTTGAAAATGTAAAGTCTTTTATAACTTTACGCCGCACGCTGACTTTACAATCAAAATGAGGAATTTGAGGAATACTCGAGATGAAACGGGGAGCATACAGAGTCCCGGTGATAGTCTCTGTGACTCTTTCAAGAAACTATCCAGTTTCCTGAGTTTCCCAATGGCAGATTTGGTCCAACCTTCTTCATTTATCACAGCCTCGACTTCTTCGCGCATGGGCTGTAAATATTCCGGACGTGTGGCTAAATTGAATAGCGCGTTTGTGAATGCCTAAGGGCATGCTTCAGTTACACAATCAGGATAGGCAATTGCGTTTGCGTACCATTGTCGTAGTGTGGATACTAACAAAGTTCAGGAGCAACATGCGAGTGACTAAGCTCTTTATATCGCGTCGGCGAGGGTGATCTTTTGCGACTTCCAGAAGCCAGCTTATAGCATCGTTCTATAAGAAACGTTAAGTTTTCAACGCATAAAATTAGGTTTTTACTAACTGGTTTATCGGACCAATCGTCTCCGTTTTGCGCTTCCTGTTCAATGCGTTCTCTAATCAAAGGTCCCAGGTGTTTCATTCCACGTTTGATTCCGTTAGGTACTTTCCTCAAGAAATGGACGAAGAAACTGCGATATAATTGTCTTATCGGCTGGCGCGCCATCATGCAGCAACTTACTGTCTGAGAGAGGTTGGGAACAGGTTGAGAATTGTACCTGACAGGATGATATCAATCGTGAATTCCACGTTTAACGATATGTAATCCGGATTACGGCCTTGGAAACGTCAAAGAGGTGTGGGCCGATAGCGGGCGTGACACTCACATAGAGGTAGTCCGACGAGCATCCTATTGACACTCCTACAAACGATGCTCAAAACGGCATTGCGTGCATTAACCGTTGTCCATTCTGATCCTGATCAATGAATATTCTCTCCAAGAGAATCATCAACGCATACCATTTCCCTTTGTGGGAATAATCTGTGAAAAGGCGACCGTGATCTCGTCCTGGACATCTGAAAACCGAGCTGCGATGTTTCTCGTGAGTTGATTCTGTACGACATCGGAGTGAAAGCTGTCATCGTGCATTTCACGGTCAAGCAGAATATCGGTATGAAAAAACTTGTGCAATATGGGTAAGTCAAAGGCGAATTATAAGAAAATGCAAGCTGAGTCACCTCTGCAGCCGCGTCTTTGAGTGAGAGTTGATCGTCGGATGCCCGTCGTATGTCGTCGATCAATTGCTGATTAGTGACGACAATGGCCCATTGCGTCAGCATTGGGACCTTGAAGACAGAACCACGGTACTGTCACGGCAATTATAAATCCAGAGAGCGGTGTATTATCATGTCACAGCCGCACATACTTTGTCGTAGCCCTCTTGTATCATATCCTTGCCTTGTTTAACGAACTGCAGAGCACCGATGTACGAAGTCAAGAAGCCAGAGGGGCCAATTGTCGGTATAGCGCTCAACTGTAAACCCAATTCAATCGCATTGGCCACGATATTCAATTAATCAAGCACGCACCTTTCGATGTTTGGAAAATGCCTGCCATATGAGCAAAACGCAGTAACAAGATGCAATAACCGCGAGTCCGGTGGTAGTCTTCGAATCCATGAATGCAGGGGGCAAGCCTGGGTCGTGCTGTTTTAAGTAGGGGGTGGCATTAGGACATTGACGCGATCAACCCTTATCGTGACTAAGTAGTCCAAAAATGGACTTGATATGTATATGGGCAGTCAGACCAATCGACAACGCACAGGCGGCTGCTATGGATAAAGAAAGGTTATGTACAATGCCTCGCATCGTCTACCATCGCTTGATTTGCGTATTATGCTCCTTGGAGTTGAGCATTGAGCGTTTGAACGTTGAACGTCGAGTCGGATGACGCCGCAGATTCACCGATCGTCTATGAATATCACCATGCGGAGGTACTCCGACAAGTCAGAAAGGTAGAGAAGGTTGCCTCATAGTAGACCCGTGTATGAACTGAGCCCCCGGACCCCGGAGCGGCCGACTGCCCGATGAGCTCAGCTTTATGATGCTCACCAGACAGCATAACGGGGCCCTTTATAAAGTAACGGTTATCAGCTCCGTGACGTGAGCAGAGTACGGCAGATGTGGGAATCACCCGTAACGATGGCGATTCACGCAACTGCGATTACTCCCAAGAAACGAAAAAAGAAGTGTCTGGACTCACCAGACTGGAACTACGGACGACCCTCACGCTTCGATCGGTGAAAAAAGGAACTGGCCCCGAGCGACAACCATGGTGTTTCTCGGTCGCAATCCGAGCTGTTCGCCTTTGGGTCTGATTTTGAAGAAACACAGTACGTCTCATTGGGTCACCTGGCCCCCAGATTCCTCCTCGCAAACTCGCTATTTCTTGCCAGCTCTTTCTTTCTCTGGCGTGAAATAACGAATACTTGAAGCAGCTGAGTATTGAAGCTGGTGGTTCGCTCTCGTTTAAAAGAGGATTTCGAAAAGCGGGTGAATGCCATTGATGCCCTCGGAGCGGCGGATCATTGGTCGTCCGACGACCACCTCAAAGTTCTCAAAGACCTTGTCCCGATAACTGTCAGCGTATACAAAAGAGAATGTATGGGGATCTCACGTTGAATTTATCGGCTGCTTGTACCTGGATTGATCCTTTCTTTTTCGCGCTAGTGCGATGATGCCACTGAGCAAGAAGTTGGTGCTCACGCTCGAGCAGAGCCTCCCCGCTGCCCCGTGATGCCTTTCAATTTCACTACTTTCATAGACTATACCATCACGATCAGCTGGTGGGTCTTTTCAACGATCATTTCACACCTACCTCATTGCCCTACAGAAACTTTCCTGATGAACCCAATTCTCGATAGACTTATGAAGCACAATCGCGCCCTTTTGTTTTGGAAGCGATATGTCTCTTCAAGACCATGTTCCTCAAGGTGTTTGTGAAATGTATGCATGCGCGAAAACACTACAGTCAGTTGTTTGCATGTTCGTCTCAATGTATTTCGGTCGAGCCAGATCGAGTCGTTCGGTTTTTTCCCTTTTCACCAATTCGTGTTCGTTCATCGATTTCATCAATATGAGCTATTTTTGGGACGGGCAGATTTGGGCGAGCAACGTAGCGTATCTCTCTGTGAGCAACTATCATTTCAATTCTATGCCATTCAACAATGGCACGTACCTCCTCTCAACAACCGCGTGTATACTTGTGATCGCCCTCTTTACTGCAAGAAGCTGGCCAGACGACATGGTACAAACACCAGTTTTCGATGGAGACTGCGCTCGCGCTGAACATCAGTTCTCAGTTCTATCCAGCGCGAGGCGGACGAGGATTCTGAACCTAGACTGTCAGTTTGAAGGGGAGCGTTGGCGGATGTGGTGGTAGGAACGTTCGTGTTCGCGGTTATATGTCATTAAGCATGCCCCTCATACGAACGTTATGTCAAGGTGCCTAAACATCACCTCAGGGAGCAAGTGGTTAAGGCACAGTAAGAGGCGATGCATCATTTTCATGCTCTATAAAGTGCATTATCTATCACCGCCATAAGCATTTAATGATCGCGCGAGGGGAATCGCTTTTTCTGGGCAGAGTTCGGGCCGCGAAGGATGAACAGAATGGCATTCACGTCCGATCTATACATATATGCGCTCGTGCTGACGGACACACCTATCAACAAGTAGCTTGAAGGAACGAGATCAACGCATATCTTGGAGAAAAAAAGCCATTATATATCAGCCGAGGCTTCGGGAGTGCTACAAACATCTTACCTCCCACTGACCCGCCACTTCTCTCCGGACTGGTCAAGCCTCTCCGCGACTTGTCTGTCAACGCCAACAACGACATCCGCTTTATTCGTTCTCAAGCTTAGCAGCGGGAATGAACCCGCGAGCGGGCCTGCGCCAACATCAACATCACGCCAAGCCGAACGAGAAATGTGAGTGAGCCGCACCGAGAGCCTGGGCAAAATCGGTCCACGCTGGCCATTTGATATCACCCGTAAGCCTGTTCCCCAAAAGAATAAACGCCACGCATTTATTATATAAGAAAAGTCACCCACTTTCGATAGCTGGATGAAGAAAAAAATGTAACGACATAAATCAGGACTATCGGTGATCCTAAACATCAAATAGTTCTTACTTTAGGTCACCCTATGATAAGAAAAGCTCCCATTAGATTACCCAAATAAGTGCATCGAACGAAAGACTAACTTTGAATATTACGAGATCGCTCGTCTTGAGGCTTTCGTACAGTCCAGGCGTGCGAGTTTGGATATCCCAATACGGATGCGGGGACGTCCAAAACGCGGCGTCTTGGGCTTGATTCGAATTCGCGTCTCCAAACGCCCTATCGAGGGGGACGGATAAAGAAAAGGTACCATCGTCTAGGTATTTTTGCCACCGGCTGACCATCCTATCCAGGTGTTCTACGGATTCGGACTCGGAGGACCCGTCGATCTCGAAAAAAGCTCGAGCGGATCGTAGAGAAGCAAATGTGGCTAAAAAGTCAGGTGGAGTTACGTCCGAGACGAACCATGGGATCAGTTTTGGGCTGCGTTCAGCGTGAGTGGGTGAAAAAGAGTGATGAAGAGGGCAGGGGACGTACTGAAATACGACTTTTTCCACAAAGGGCGTAAAGGTGACTAAGAAATCGGCAAATACTAGATCGGTAAAGAGCTGTAAAAAGAAAGCAGCTTGGTAAGGTTAGTTGATGGATATGTGGATTAGGGTAATAGGTCACGACCTCGAATCCAGCTGTGCTTGATTAGTACGAGAAGATCAAAGAACGGAGCAGACCGTACCGTTGTCTAGGATGAAATCGACCCGACCGCGTTTTAGAGAAGATACGTGCTCCCAAGCTTTATCTTGGTCGTCTCGGAGGATAAAGCTCTGTCTTGCTGCTTGAGCGTCTCTGCCCACCGCTTGCAGATGATCGATGTCTGCCGCGGATAGGTGCGTCAAGAGAGAAAGATCGGTAGCGTTTCCCCTGTAAATTGAAAATTTGTAACAAGGACTTGAGAAAGGACATAGGCGTACCAGAGATCCATTTGAATCATTTCACGGAACAAAATGCCTAGTTTTTTGGGATCTTCGTCGAGAGAGTGTTTTCCGATCTCGATCTCGTGCATGGTCGTTGCGATTTCTAATTTTTGTCAGATCGCCGCTAGACATTGTTGGGAGTGAACGCACGAAGGATGGAATTTCCAGACTGTTTGAACGTTTTCATCTTTTGTGCAAAGAATGGGTCGTGTTGATTCCAGTACTTCGTTTGGGAAAAGAACGAACGAATAAGTCGGTATCTGATTCAGAGTTAACCGGGTATATTTAGTTTGCAGTGAAGACTCTAACAAGTAACATCTTTGAAGCAAGTGAGAAAAAGGACATGGATTGTCGACGAGGCGCTCACTCGGCGTAGAGCCACGGTGCAGTGAACCAGGTGCCCTTCCCATCCTCTTTAAGACGTTCAAGCTCGACGTTGTACAGATCCCTAAGCGGATCTCCGTCTTCTGAAATGGGTCTACTACATTAGCCCTCAGAATCTTCGACAACAACATCAGAACATACTCAAGGATATGATCCCTTCCCATATGATACTTCAACTCGCTAATTTTGGCGATAATCCCCTTTCCTTCCTCCAACTTTGTCCTATTCGCTTCGTTGTCGACATCTATTGTCAGATCGTTGCAGATATTGTGCAAGTGGTCGACTATCGAGGTGACGATGACGGGCCAGCGGCGGATGACAGTTTCGTAACTTTTTTACCGGGGTGTAGGTTGTTATCAGTCTAGAATCTAGATCGTCACGGCAGTGCACGCACGAAAAGCTAAGAATGAGTCAGAAAAGAAGTGAAGCAGGACAATTTGAAGTGAACCTTGTTTTGTCAGTTGGATCGTACGCGGGAAATGGAGGATTGAACACCATCGACGTGATCAAACTTGGGCTTGCGTGGGAAAAGTCTCGTACCGATGGATAAGGTAACTGAACATGACGTAGAAACAGATGAGCAGAGTCCTCAACCAAACATATCCACGCTTCAGGATGACCAGCCGCAAAGTCTGTCGCTCGTCCCCTAAAGTTGTTCCTATCTATCTGATTACCACAAGCGTCGGTGGAGGCAGATAGTAATCCCCCCGTATCACCTCCTGTACGCTCATGTCGAAATTCATGCCATAATTAATTACAAACAAAAGAGAGGACACAGAGCGTAGCAGACTTCTAAACTAGTTCAGGAACTAGACTGATTGCATGGTGCTATCTCTAGGGCGACCCTCGCCAAACTTATCCAGTCCTGTAAAGGGGTTTTAGCCCCTCTTTAGGTGCCGATAAAGCTAGACGAATACTTACCTAGCCTACTAGTCCCACCAATCTGCTGAAGCACGCTTGAGGCCTTCATCATTGCCTCAGCAATATCGGGCGGCTGATAACCAAGGTGCCTGCCGACGGCGGCGGCGAAGGAATTGTCAATATTGAAGAAAGCGTACTGCTGGAAGGGCTTCGGGAACACGCCGATGTGTTGGAAGTCAACAATCCAGATACGGCCAGTCGCGACGTCGAGGAGGAAGTTGCCCTCGTGGATGTCGGAGTGATAGATGGAGAGATCATTTGACAAAGATATGGGCAATGTCATCTTTCCTCGGCAGCGCGAAAGCGCCTGCGGGAGAGAAATGGTTCAATAACGAGCCACCAAATAAGTCAAGGGTGAGATTTATACCTTATTAACGTACTTGGCGACCGCTTCGGAGCTGATAAAGGGTACTGGCGCCTTATGCCCCTTGAAGAAGGCGTGCCAGACACACGCCTCCGAGTCCGAAATCCTGCCAAACAGAGAATTAGGAATCGCAGGCATCTGGGCGAGAAGCCACCCAACGGCAGAAGCGACTCGCTGTACACCGTAGTCGTCTTGAATAGAGTTGCAGGCCCCCAGGACCGGCAGGTTTATTTTCTCCATGACTATAAAATGGTATCCATTCTCGTAGAAGGCGCTGTAGACGGCGGGAATGCCAGGAGCCGATCTATCCTTTTGGGCAAGAGTGTGGAAGAAGTGCTGAGTAGTGGCCTCGGCCATGAGGTCCCCGTCTCTGTACTTGACGAACAGGGCGGGCCATTCTGGCAGGTCGAAACTAAAGTAGTTGATATCGCTCTTTTGGAATGATGGTAGGCCGAAGAAGTACTGGACAATCTGGTCACGCTCGGGCTCTGACAGCATGTCGGGAACAGGCTATAGAAGAATGTCGTTAGAAACTGCGGTCAGGGGAAAAAAAGGAGGGCGATGGCAAAAAGCTGATGCCTACAGGTAGCGAGCTAAACATGACCTGTCGAGGTGACGTCAGAAATAGCGGCCAAAGCAAAGATGATACATACTGATAATAGAGTTAAAAGAATGAACAAGGTGGAGAGCTGCAAGGGCGGAAGATACGCCGAGACAATGAAGCCAAGGACATTTGGTAAGTCACTTCCCACGCCCTGCAGGTGGAGATCGATTAAAAGGAGTGAACTCGCGAAGGATGGAATTCCCAGACTGTTTAAACATTTTCATCTTTTGTGCAAAGAATGGGTCGTGCTGATTCCAGTGCTTCGTTTGGGAAAAGAACGAACGAATAAGTCGGTATCTGATTCAGAGTTAACCCGGTAGATTTAGTTTGTAGTGAAGACTCTGACAAGTAACATCTATGAAGCAAGTGAGGAAATGGATATGAATTCTCGACGAGGCGCTCACTCGGCGTAGAGCCACGGTGCAGTGAACCAGGTGCCCTTCCCATCCTCTTCAAGCTCGACATTGTACAAATCCCTAAGCGGATCTCCGTCTTCTGAAATGGGTCTACTACATTAGCCCTCAGAATCTCCGATGATAACATCAGAACATACTCAAGGACATGATCCCTTCCCATATGATACTTCAACTCGCTAATTTTGGCGATAATCCCTTTTCCTTCCTCCAACTTTGTCCTATTCGCTTCGTTGTCGACATCTATCGTCAGATCGTTGCAGATATTGTGCAAGTGGTCGACTATTGAGGTGGCGATGACGGGCTAGCGGCGGATGACGGTTTCGTAACTTTTTTTACCGGGGTGTAGGTTGTTATCAGTCTAGATCGTCACGGCACTGCACGTACGAGAAGCTAAGAATGGGTCAGAAAAGAAGCAATGTAGGATAATTTGAGGTGAACCTTGTTTTGTCAGTTGGATCGTACGCGGGAAATGGAGGAGTGAACACCATTGCGGACGTGTTCAAAGGAGGGTGGGAAAGGATTGATTTGGCGTGAGTTGATTGATACTCGGGAGTCAGTAACCGTTAAACGTCACATAAAACGTTATATAAACTCTCGCATGTACCGACGACGATATGCCTTTATATCTCTGCAGCTCAAATCATTATCTGAATTTCCCGTCGGAGTCTGGAGAACAAATTTAGACATGTTAACGAACTTAAATTAGGCGCTCGGCGTGCCACGTTTCGGTGCCTCATTGACTCGAGGCCCAATATCTGGTGTTAAAACCACTCCACAAGTCCTTCATGCCAAACAAGGGCGATTCGAAGCCTTCCACAGACTCTACGGAGGCCCAAACGCGCCGTAATTGGTGGCAGAGAGCCAAGCGTTTTATCATTAGCAAATCCCCCATGTACGACGTGGGCGGCAATGCCAAATTGCGCATCTCAGATTACCGTATCAAGGCCAACGTTGTATTCATAGCAAACCACTCCGACCATTCAACATCGGGCACATCACATGTTAATCAGGGAGAAGCGCAAGGTTTGTCTCGCGATCATAAGAGATTGAATTAACTGACTCTACGGTAATTGAATTTGATCTTATCGAACGCCAGAAACCGATCAGCAGAGTCCTCTTCCAAACATAAACATATCCACTTCTCGGGATGGAATTGGATCCAGAGATGAAGATCCTTGGGATGACCAGCCACAAAGTTAGTCGCTCGTCCCCTAAAGCTGTTTCTCTATCTGATTACCACAAGCGTCGGTGGAGGCAAATAGTAATATCTCCGTATCACCTCTTGATGTGCGTCCTGTATCCTTTTGTGGTCTGAGATTTCCAGTTACCCATTATTTTAGCCCAACAACGCATTTGAGTCGGAGGCAATATCTGTTTATACGAACCCAGCCGTTCCTTCGAATAGTTCTGTGAGAGCAATTCAAATCCTTCCCTGGGTCATCTCTTCACATATTGAGTAGGAAGCATATGCAAGCACGACTGGCCGGAGTCACATCTATTCCCTTGAGATGTTAATTCACAAGGCAGGTTATCCTCTCTATATCCCTACGCCATCCAGAGGCCTTCCAGTGGCATACTTGAGGAAAGGAGTAAGAATCGGTGATGTCGGTCTAGTAACCGCAAATGGGGCTTTCGACTTTCTATTCAACACCTGTCAACACGATGATCCGTCGGATGCTGGGGTTAATCCATCGATACTTCCTGACGGCTTTGAATTGCTGAGGCCAATAATCAGAGTTAACGGTGGATTTGATCCTGACATATGTCTGACCAGTCATCATGTCAATGAAATCCGGGATCATAGTTCGTAAGTATGACAAATTGTGCAGTACAGGTTATTTACTGAAGCATTTCTAGATCATCTGCTTTTCAATGTTCAGCCAAAGGAGCCGTCCTTGCTTTACCTACAGGCGCCACTGTTTACGAAGCAATGAACGTTTGCCATTTCCAAGCGCATGCTGCCCGTCATGCCGCACGTTGGTACAAGTATGCGCTGAATGAAGGTGGCAGGGATATCTCCAATGGGTCCCTTTATCTTGTCACAGAATGTACCAAGTCTATGAACTGGGGTATTTCAGTCTTCTATGCAAACCCGACAGCGAACAATGACCATCGCCTCATTTTCGACAGAGGATCGTGTCAATGGGAACTTGACCGGGGCAAGGTAGTTGCGAGTGTAGGACCGAAACCGACGGACATAATTCTTTCCGATGATGGCGAACCAAATCAGTGCGTTTTCTTGCGCGGCTTCAAAATCATGCTTCGGCCGGATATATGGGATGAGCTGAATGGCGCAATTGATGTGAGATGCCAGGACGGAGAGTCTTCCTACACAGCGTTTACAAGCACAATCATCCGATCAACAAGCCACCAGACTTCGGGTGGCCAAACCGATTTGTTTCGTCAAAACGCTAGCGGCAGCCGCAATGCATCGGGTCCTAGTCAAAATGTAAGACTAAATGCAATCATGCCTTTGCAGACGCAAGGGCCGTGGCTCGGAAATGTCATACTGGAAGAAGTTCTCAGGGAAACAGCTCCCGTGCGTATTGCCTATTCTCGAGCTGCCTCAATGATTGAACTCGTAACATCAGCTTCACCCTTCCGATCCAATTAATGTTATGCTTCTGCACTTGGTGAGATATCACTCATGATTCAGAACACGGGTTAATGACCTGGTTAAAACAGAAACCAGAGGCCAGTGTAGCACTCGTGCATGATAGTGTATGGTGCGATCAGTTGCCAAGTGTAAGCATGTGCCTTTCTGGGTAACGGACGACGGAATAACCGAGTCCGCTGTAGGATTTTATGGAAGACCCTTTAAATCCTAATATCGATGGCTTACTAGAGAACGTCAAACGTTCTTACAAGGCAATGGTTGACGAGTATGGTAATGGATCCTATTATCGTTTATGACCAGAATACTTATTACATTCTCTGCAGAGAGCGTTGTTCTAATCAGGTAAGTCTGCTCTCTGGTGATCTTTACCTCTATTTGATCTATCATACACCTTAATTTAACAGCATAGAATTAGACTCAAAATCACAGGCAAGATGAAATCTTTATTTAAGGCCATGGAGTCTAAAATGTTTTTATGCAGTATGACTTCGATGCCTCTCATCCCATCATCGGTTTGTTTTTACACTTCGGTTCAGGTTTAAAACATGACAAAGATGATAGCAAGTCAGGACGGCCAGGAGATTTTTATGGACGACGCTACAGAGCCATCGTTATCAAGCTTTGATGTAACCTCGGAAGGTATCTGTAAAGCTATAATGGCATGCTCAATGCTGATAGATAAACGACTCTTTCTGGTCAGATTTCCAACGGTTTCTACTAGGGCCTAGAACCCACTTCGACTGGAGAAGTGAAAACATTGAATCTTCGGACGGGGATACTCTGATTTCTAGTGTGAGTAATCTCCTCCACGATTTTTCTTTGTATGAATCTCACAAAGGCTAACAGGGCGCACCCAGTGAATGGGACAAGATGAGTCACAATGATAGTTTGATGCTTGAGACCAAAGAACCATACCAATCAAACCTGGCACCCCTCCACGCAAGTGACCTCTTATTTCGCTTTGTATGGATCTCACAAAGGCTGACAGGGCGTACCCAGTGAATGGGGCGCGACGAGTTACATGGATGGTTTAATAGTTGAGACTGAAGAACCCCTCCACGTAAATGACCTCTTATTTTGCCTTGTATGGACCTCACAATTGCTAACAGGGCGTACCCAGTGAATGGGGCGCGACGAGTCACATGGATAGTTTAATGGTTGAGACCAAAGAACCATACGAATCAAACCCGGCACCCCTCCACGCAAGTGACCTCTTATTTTGCTTTGTATGAGTCTCACAAAGGCTGACAGGGCGTACCCAGTGAATGGGGCGCGACGAGTCACATGGATATTTTAATGAGGACCAATGAACCATACGAATTAAACTTGGTACCCCTCCACGTAAGTGATCTTTTAGATGCCTCTGGATCGGGGTGATGGCGTGCTAAACTCTCATAGATGATGGAGGCGGACCTGAGCAGTGAGAATCGGGTTTCTTCATTCTTAACCCCTTCTGCCTCACACGACCTTATCTCCCCAATGAGAGGCAGGGCGACGCCGAAAAGGCGGACTCGGCAGACACGTGGACTCACCTGCCATATTTGTGGTGCTGAGTTCACTTCGCAGCACAACCTGCAGTGTTCGTTTCCTTTCACTGATCACGTACTAGACTGAGACAGCAACATAAAGATCATGTGAACGCTCACTTTAATCTTCGACCTTATAAATGCAAGTATGCACATCTAGGATGTCCCTACGAGGCAGCAGCGCCGAGGACTGTCAAGCGTCACAACACGACATGTAGTTTCAAACCACATAACATGAGTGATATCTATGTTCCTGGTCCGCAAGGGGTCCTGCCCGGAGCCCCTGACAACCAAGAAAATAAAAATCGGTTGCTAGACCTTGACCCTTCCGTTAGGGAGCAGCCGTATCCCGGCGTGAGTAATTCTTTCCATTATTACCCTCGTTTCATAGTGATAATTCCCGGTCACAGGCGAGCGTGCTCGAAAAGTCTATCACAAGGAGCGAGCACTCAGTTCTTGAGGGTCTGAGTACACCACTTGATGTGAGTACTTCCGGATGGCTTCGCAAGCCTTCTGACACGAGTCTCCTCATTATTATAGCTTCCAGATCTCCCTACATCTGATCAGGATATAGGGCCTGACATTTTGGACAGCGCATATGATATCATGACCTCCAGGGACAAGGAACGAGAACCTGAAATCGACAGTCATCAGGGAGATGTGAGTGGGCAAAGTCTGGAAGGGAATCGCCGCAATCAGAGACTTCTCGCGATTTCGAATTCTAGGATCCATCCCCCAAATTTTAGTGCAGGAGGCATCTGACGATGCCAACAGTCACTTGTTGCTCTAGCTTTCTACTTATTGACCTGCTCTGCGTGTACTTTGCTAGGTTTCCCAGTTGATACCAGTAACATAAAAGATCATGCTTCATTGGCTACATATTCAAATCAATTTTTCGAATCAAATAGTGAGCTGTCCTTTCAGGATTTCCAAGCTCGGCACCAAGCACTCCTTAGCCGCCTTATTGGTATTGGCAGTCAAGATCGAGAGTCTCGATTCCAATTTTTCAGGTCAGAAAATGTGAGGCGGGCAATAATGAATCATGATGATCGATTCGTAAGCGAGCACGGAACGGGATCACAGAGGGTGGGAAAAGATTGATTTAACGTGATTGCCATGGACCCAAAGTTCGCTCGGTAACAGTCGGTAACCGAGTCCGAGTTGCAGCTTATCGTAGTCAAGCTAACAATTCTCCCCACATGTACTGGCAACGACGATTCTCGGCAGCTCAAATCATTACCTAAATTCCCGTCGGGCGAGAATTTCAACTTTGGACATTCTAGCGAACATGCTAAGCGTAAAGTCCCAGGTTAGGAAACAGCCCAACAAGTTGAAGTTAAAGTAGGCGCTCGTGCCAATCCTGGACAAAAAGCCTCCTGCCACGTTTCGGCTCCTCGTTGATGCAAGGTTCGGTATCTGGTGTTAGCACCACTCCACAAGTCCTCCATGCCAAACAACGCTTCCGTAGACTCTATAGAGGTCCAAACGCGCAGCAATTGGTGGCATAAAGCCAAGGATTTCATCATCAGATCCTGCTGGATGTACAACGTGGGTGACAATTCCAAATTGTGCATCTCAGATTACCGTATCAAGGCCAACACGGTTGTATTCATAGGAAACCACCCCGACCATTCAATACCGAGCACATCACATGATCAGGGGGAAGCGCAAGGTTTGTCTCGCGATCATGAGGAATGGCATTAATTGACTATATGATGGTTTTATCGAACGCCAGAAACCGATCAGCCTGAGAGTCCTCTCCCAGATATATCCATGCCCCAGGATGGGATTGCATCCAGAGATGAAGATAACCAGCCGCAAAGTTTGTCGCTCGTCCCCTAAAGTTGTTTTTATCTATCTGATTACCACAGCGTCGGTACAGGCAAAGAGTAATCTCTCCGTATCACCTCCTGATGTGCGTCCTGTATCCTTTTGTGATTTCCGGTTACCCATTGTTTTAGCCCAACAACGCATTTGAGTCGGAGGCGGAGGCAATTTCCGATTGCGCGAACCCGGACGTCCCTTCGAGTAGTTCGGTGAGAACGATTAAGCCCTTCATTGGATCGTCTCTTCACTTATTGAACAGGAAGCATATGCAAGCACGACTCGTGGTCAGAGTCACATATATTCCCTTGAGATGTTGTTTCTCGAGGCAGGTTATCCTCTCTATATGCCTACGCCATCCGGAGGTCTTCCGGCGGCATACCTGAGGAGAGGAGTAAGGATCGGCGATGTTGGTCTGGTAACCGCAAATGGGGCCTTCGACTTTCTATTCAGCGTTTGTCAACACGATGATCCGTGGGATGCTGGGGTTAATCCATCGATCCTTCCTGACAGCTTTGAATTTATCAAGCCCATAATCAGAGTTAACGGTAAATTTGATCCTGGTGTATGTCTGACCAGTCATCATGTCGATGTAACCCATGATCATAATTCGTAAGTATGACAAATTGTGCCATACAGGTCAATTACAGAAGCATTTCTAGCTCTTCTGCTTTTCAATGTTCAGCCAAAGGAGCCGTCCTTGCTTTGCCTACAGGCGCCACTGTTTACGAAGCAATGAACGTTCGCCATTTCCAAGCGCATGCTGCTCATCACGCCGCACGTTGGTACAAGTATGCGCTGAACGAAGGTGGCAGGGATGTCTCCAACGGGTCTCTTTATCTTGTTACAGAATGTACCAAATCCATGAACTGGGGTATTTCAGTCTTCTATGCGAACCCGACGGCCAACAGTGACCATCAACTCATTTTTGACAAAGGATCGTGTCGTTGGGAGCCTAGACGGGGCAAGGTAGATGCGAGAGTAGGACCAAAACCGACTGACATAATTCTTTCCGATAATGACGAACCAAATCAATGCGTTTTCTTGCGCGGTCTCAAAATCATGCTTCGGCCGGATATATGGGATGAGCTTAATGGCGCCATTGATGTGAGGTGCCAGGATGGAGGGTCTTCTAACCCACCGTTCACAAGGACAATCACTCGTTCCTCAAGCCACCATGTTTCGGGTGGCCAAACCAGTTCATTTCATCAAAACTCCAGCGGCGACCAGAACGCATCGGGTTCTAGTCACAACGTAGGACTCAATGCAGACAAACCTTTGTGACGAAGAAGACAGGTCTACGCGAGAGCGTGTCCACAGCATGAGCAGGTGCAATAGCTTACCTATTGCGATATGATCTTAACACTACCCTTCGGCGTAGTAGTGATAGTAAGAGGAAGTAAATGGATTGTCCTATTCTACGATACAGGACAGGTTTATATACTAAGAGAGAACAAATATGTGTCTACATATGTGTAAGCGTATAGTATAGATGAGAAGATATGGCGTGCTAAGCACACCATAAGATGTGATCATGAGTCTATCATGATGTCACCATGATATCATAATGAAGTCATTATGATGTCATCTCTATGTCATACATAAAGGATGACGCGAGCGATATGAGTAATACTGATTGTAGTCAATCAGTAGTTAATCATTCTATAAATATAATTCTATATTTAACACACCCCTTCGCTTAGATATCCTTTATTTAAAGTCTATGATGTTCTCATCATAGAAGGGATCTATATCCGATTCTTGTTGATCAATAAGACCATCAAGAAGTTCCATCAACTTCTTGTGTGATAGACGATCAATACCATCTAATTCAAGATTTTGCCAATCAAGAATAAATTTCGTCAAATCACGGATTTCCTCAGTCTCTAATCGATCCGGTCTTTTGATTAATGCATTTGTAGAAGTCGGATATTCTTCTAGGGAAAGTCCCAATCGTTCTCTAAAGAATTTGACCTTTTCAAAGGATAAATTCTTAGTCATGAGATCCGCATTCTGCTCGTTGGTTGGTATGTATTCGAGGACTACTTTTTTAGTCTCGATCAACTCGCGAACGAAATGATAGCGAATATCTATGTGTTTGGAACGATGTTCCTGTGCAGGATTTTGTGCCCAAAATATAGCGCCTTGGTTATCTACGCTAAGTAAGATGCTTTTAATGGGTGCACCTATTTCGTAAAATAGATTTTCGACCCATGCAATTTGTCTTGCAGCATCTGATAAAGATATGTATTCTGCTTCAGTCGAAGACAGAGCTACAGTCTTTTGTTTTCTACTCGTCCAAGCTACCGCACCACCAGCTAACATTAAGACATAACCGTTTATAGATCGTCGTGTATTACGATCAGCGGCCCAATCAGCGTCAGCGTAGGCTCTAAATTTATTATTGCCTTTGGCGCTATAAACGATTTTGACGTTTAAGGTATGAGCAATGTATTTGACAATATACAAAGCTTTCTGAATGTGTTCTTGGGACGGGTTTGATGAAAATTGGGACATCAAAATTACTGCATAGATTATATCAGGCCTAGTTCCTAAGGCGAGATATAGAAGGGATCCTATTATCTGTTGATAATAAGAACGTTCCTGTGGTGTGCATTCTCCTTCATTTTTTATGGGAGCATACCCAGCAGGTAACGGTGTGCGTACAGACTTGCAATCTTCAAGTCCAAATCGCTTAACAACCTTCAAGGCATAAGGACCTTGATCTATGACTAAGAATCCTAAATCACGGTTGTAATTGACTTGGATTCGTAAATACTCTTTGATCTTTCCAAGATCACGACATTCCCACATCTCCATAAATTTCTTTTTGATGGATACGATGGTGGAATCGTTATTTCCCATAAAGAGTATATCGTCGA